>GG745352.1:713355-884401 GCA_000151295.1 Allomyces macrogynus ATCC 38327 | reverse complement strand
AATTGGATTGGGGATCAAAACGGCGAGCGACTCGGGCTGTAGGTCGCGAAATCGGGGCAATTGGCGCGCGATGGGCACTTGAGCATCTGGTCGAAGAGCTCCAAAACCTCCCTTTGCTCACTTTTTGTGTATCGGCCTTGACGACCCGGGCTTGCTCACGTTTGGGAGGGCCCCCAATTTGGTCCCCTGGTCCCATCTGCGGCAAGCCGGGTCTCTCACCGACTTGCAGATTATCGAGCTGCAGAGCCGACCCCGCCAGTGGGAGCTCGGCAATCAGGTTGCCTGCAGGAAGTTGATCCGGAACCGCCATAGGCACTTGAACTTGATCACGCCGTGCACCACGCCCAATCTCCTCGTCAACAACTTGATCGCCACCAACGCCATCGACCACAGTCGACGGCATGTCCAGCGACCCCAAATCAACTTGCACGGGCGACCCAACCTTGACCTTGGCCGACGGCAACGTGCGAGGAGCACCAGCAACAACACGCGACTCTGCAACACAGAGCCGCTCGGCAAACTTGACATCGCGCGTGACAAACACCTTCTGTCCGTCCCACACGCTGTAGCCGTCACGTGTGACCCACAGCAACTTGTCTCCATAACCAACCGTGCACACTGCCACACCTGCAGCGAATTTGGACACGCCCGGACGCACCTGCATCATTGGAACAACAGCGCCACCAAGCGAGCCCCACACCTTGCACTTCGACATGTTGGGCGACGCGCCGAAAACAACCTGGTATGGCGAGCGACCACTGAGCGAGTCACTTGGCACACGGTTGCGCACATAGCACGCCGCGCGCACACACTCTGGCCAGAGGGAATCCGGCGCCTTGGCGGCCATCATGGCCGCACGCACCATTGACTTGAGCACACCCTGCGTCCGCTCGGCAAGCCCATTTGTCTCTGGCGAGTTCGGAGACGTTGTCGACAAGTGCATGCGACGTGAGAGCAGAATCGAGCGTAAACTGTTGCCAATGAACTCGCCACCATGGTCGCTGTGCAGCCGGCCCGCAGACACGCCGAAGAACGACTTGTTGGAATGGTGAATCCAGCACTGCTGTCCTTGAACAGGTTTTGGTGCAGTGGCTAACTCAACAGGTTATGAGCCCTGTGTGCGCAGAGGTCCTGGGATCGAACCCCAGTTGCGACGGTTGACATTTGGAGCCCAAAAGAGGGGGAAAAAGGAATCCTCGCCCCTCCAGCTGACCCCAGGTAACTGAAGTTGCAGCAGATACTGGCTTCAGGGGGAGTGTTGGAATGGTGAATCCAGCACTGCTGTCCTTGAACAGGTTTTGGTGCAGTGGCTAACTCAACACGACTCAGCGTGCTTCAGCAAATCGAGAAACTGCGGTCCAAAGTCGCCCTTGCGCCGGAGAAGCAGCATGAAGCACCAGCGTGAGTACTCGTCCGTGACTGTCGCAAAGTAGTTGACACCCCCCATGCTGACCGTCTTCATCGACACCAAATCAGCGTGGAGGACGCCGAATAGTCGATTCGCACGCAAATGGCGCAGCGGATGCGGCTGGCTGCGCGCGTTGGCCACAAGACACGTCATACACTCGTGTAGCGGCTTAGCCACACCGACGTCGTCCTTGACGCCATGCTCGAGCGTACACACGGCCGAAACGCGATCATGACCAACGTGAAAGAGTCGCGCGTGCCACAGCTCGGCGAGCGACACCTTCTTGACCGCATCGGCGACATGCGCACCAACAGGTCGCTTACCCCAAACGTCGGATCACGGTACGGCGTCAATGGCGCGTGTAAGCAGTTGGTCTTACTATTGGTGTTAGATCGTTGAATTCGTTGCGTTCAGATCGTTGAGATTGAAACCAGATCGTTGTCACTCACACGGGCCACCCGGTTCAAACCTTTACCTCTTGAGGTGCCGCAACGCAAAATACCACCCACTTTTAACCCACCATGCGCTTGCGCTCCACCCATCCAGCATGCCCGCAACACGCTGCAATAATTCGAGCATCGTGATCAGCGTCTAGCGCAGCAGTTGCGCGGGGCTGAATGGCCAATTTCCGCCCGACCCAACCACAATGGTGCCAGCACCACCCGACCATCCCGCCGACGCTGCACGCTGACCCGCGCGCCCAAATCCTGCAGGGCGATTGCCGACAACTGTGCGCACCTCAGGGCATCACCGCGAGGCCACTGCCAGTCTTGGGGAGGCCGCTGCGTGGAGGTGGCTATGTGACCATTGCTGGCGCATGCAGACGTGCGCGCGTGCACCCTTCTCTCCCACTCCATTGCTGGGTTTATTCCTTGTTTTGCTGATGTGAATGAAGTGATTTGGCGACTGGTTGGTGCAGCGGCCGCTCACGCCGTCCTGCTCTCGCGTGCTGTCCTGCTCTCGCGTGCCGTCCTCCTCTCGCGCGCCGTCCTCCTCTCGCGCGCCGTCCTGCTCTCGCGCGCCGTCCTCCTCTCGCGCGCCGTCCTCCTCTCGCGCGCCGCTCTGCTCTCGTGCGCCGCGCTGCTCTCGCGCGTCGTCCCTTTCTCGCGCGCCGTCCAGCTCTCGCGCGCCACCCTGCTCTCGTGCGCCGCTCTGCTCTCGTGCGCCATGCTGCTCTCGCGCGCCGTCCCGCTCTCGCGCGCCATCCTGCTCTTGCGCGCCATCCTGCTCTTGCGCGCTGTCCCACTCTTGTGCGCTGTTGCTGTCTTGCCTGTCTGAGCGGCGCATTTGCATGCTCTGCTATTTTATCCTTGTGCAGGTCTTCCCCACTGCCGGCATGTTGAGCCGTCTTGTTGGCAGGTTGTCCTTCTCTGCACCGTGGCTGTGTCGATCAGTGTGCAGTCAAATCGCTGCTCCGTGTAGAGACCATCGAGCAGTTGAGGCGCGCTTCTTTTGTCAAGTTTCGTCCATGTCATTGACAAGTGAGAAAACGTGAACATTGCAGGTTAGAACAATTGAGCAGACACCAAGTCAACCATCCCACTTGATCACAGCACATTCTGCTGAACACGACACGACAACCATGAAGCCACGCAAACTCGCTCTCAAGGCGTACAAGAGTGCATACACAATCCGGAAGGATGGCCGCAAAATCCGGTCGCTCGCGTTGATAACAATCCCTCTCAGTCAGCCAGGCCCAGTCCCCACTGCTCCTGATGCAGACGATGCCCTTCAAGTCGACGATGCTCACGATGCCAACGGCCCCATTGACATGCAGCCTCTGCTGCCACCGCCATTGCCACCACTGTCGCCGCCGCTGCTGCCGCCACCTTCTCCACCCCTCCCGCCGGCTGCAACACCAATTTCCGTCACGCCCACACTCTACCTTGGCGCTGACCCTGGGCGTGCACTCCAAAATGATCCACTTGCTCAGCTCGAGTATGTCTGCATGAAATGCTGCGAGCATGTTGGAATGCCCCTGATCATCAATCTCAAATAGTTTCCGCGCAATGAAAATCGACCACCGCTCATTTGGCAAGCGCATCATCCGCTTCCCCAGCTTTCCCGCGGATCGTGCCGTCCGCGTCTGGGCGGTACGTGATTATGTCGGCGAGCAAGACTCGGTGCATCGCCTCTATGCGAACACTGCCTTTGCCGAAGCCATCAAGGAGAATGGCAAGTTTGCCGTCGTTCTTCTGTTCAAGATGCTCATCAATGGGCGTCCACGTGTATGCGCCGCCTGCAGCTCGTGTCCATCCAGTGGGCTCTACGACGTCGCTCTCCATGGTGGTCTCGAGTCTGGCAACATTGACGGCAGCGATCGCAAGTGTGCACTGTCGCTGCTCACGACGTTCTTGTCGTGCGTGCATGTGCTCCACATTGTTGTTGACCAGCTCATCGAAATCGAGGCCATTTCGACTTTACCGACAACGATTATCGAAATGCACGCCAAGATTTTGTCGCGTTTGTTTTGGAATGCGCAAGGACAATGCAAACTGTCTCTTGATCACGGTCGTCCTGGTCCATTTGCGGTTTCTCATTTCTCACTTCTGCGGCGCCAACGCCACCCTCACAATCCAATGCTCAGCCGATACGACAAGGCGCTGCTCGACTACGACCACGACGAAGGCGTGCTCCGAGTTGTCCTGCGCATTCAGACGTCATGGCGCTCCTTCTCGCTTGTGTGTGGCACCTGTTCCTCTACCACAAGGGGCAGATGTGCGCACCTCCAACACGCAAGGCGGCTTTCCTCCCTCGACTCTCCTGATTTTGCCGACTTGGCAGTCGGCGCTGTGGTTCCAGACGGGTCGGGAAGCGACAACGGCGGCGGGGTGGATGCTGATGACGACCTGGTGGTCGATGATGCTTGTGTTGACGCCGATGTCGATCCTGTTGGTGTTGAAGCAGATGCCAATCAACCCGCACAACCCACCCGCATTGTGTCGTCTGTGCCGTACCCGTGCGCCAGCGATATCAATCGTGACGCGGCCCTCAACGTCATGTGGCAAGGCCGATCCATGAAGGGCATGGCGTGGTTCGTGCAGCATTTCTCGAATGCAGCAGCCCTCACGGACGAGATTGCGCATGGCATTGTGCTTGCCGTACCGCACACCCCGTTGTGTGCAAAGTGTGGGTCGCGATGCGCCAAAACATCGTTTGATGCAACCGTCTTCACGCTTGCGCATGTGCAGCCCGTGCGGCTGCTCACGTGGCGCTGCACAGCCTGCGCCTTTGTCTCGCCATGGGATGGGCGCGAGTTTGGCATTGTCAACATGAACAACGTCACGCTGCTTGCATTCGAGCTGATCCTCGAATATCTCGAGCTGTTTCGCGAGTCGGGTGCATCTGTCTCGTCATGGTGGGCGGCCAAGGTGGCGCACTACATTGCTATTCTTAGCGCACCGCCCAACGAGGTTGCGGACCTGACCAAAACGTGGAATGGGCTTCGATCACGGCTGCAATCATGGATCGCAGCATTCGTGTACCTGATGCGCATTGATGCCGCCATCTTCGACTGCATGTGCCCGCCCGGGGAAAAGCTCGAGATGGTCGCGGCCGATGGAATCGTCCTTTCGATTGCGATGTCGCGGCTCAAGACGCTTCAGCAGCCATGGTCCGGTGGAGAGTCGGTGCACCGCGCATCAGTTCGCGCTGATCGCAATGTCGATCCGCCCAAGCGTGGCCATGAGGAAACGTTTGTCAAGGCACTTCGTGTGGCCATCCATCGGCGCATCTCGCTTGCGATTGCACTTGACGACGCGAATGGTGTCGTTGCCGTTGACAATGATGACGCGCCAGATGGCGACGTCGCTGATGAGCAGCTGGACCGAAACCGCCTTGCAGCGGCCAATCTCGTGCTCACGCAGTGCCTTGCTGTGGACTCGACCACAATTGTGCAGCTGCTCGCAGTGATCGTTGCGGACATGCATGATTTGGTCCCCTCCAACCGGCTCAAGCCATTCATCGACTCGATCCACAGCGGCAAGACTTGCACGCCGCTCAGCAACCTGATCCCGCATGCAGTGCGTGCTGCTCTGCGCGACTTTTGCCGTCGCGGTGGTCGTGGCGCACCTGACGGCCAGCTCCGCGCACATCTCGAACGTGACGCACCGATCTTGTCGCGGCTTTTTGACTCGGTGATCTCGTGCAGCACAATTCCGAGTGCGCAAGCACGCGCTGGCCCGCTTGGTACGCTCTGTGCACAGAACCGACAAACACCTCGCCAAGTTGCCACCGCCCTGTTCACTGCATTCATCTCGAATGCACTTGCCAAGATCGACCAACTGCATGAGCGACCTGGCCTCGAGCTCATTGATATCGTCGATCCTGATTTACAAGGCGGCGTGCGTCACACGATCGACTGGAACGAGACGCTCAAGACCGGATCCGTGTTCCCCACACTCCCAGTTCGTCGCCAAGTTCCACACGTCAAACTCCGACGCAATCCGCCATGCCCGAAATATGCCAAGGAAGCTGGGAAGCTTGGGCCCGGCGTTCTCTTGCTCTGGTGCCCGCGCTGCCGCAATTGCCTCGGCTGGCAAGCCATGACGGACGCAGAATCCCCACGCACCCTTTTTGAGGTACGTTTTGTGGTTTTGCGTTGTTTGCGGCAGACACTGACGGCCGTATTCTCCAGATTTTGGTGACGCGGTTTGTGAAGATGCCAAAGTGTTTTATTTATGATAATGCGCACGTATTCCTTCCCCGTCTGCATGTCTGTTCCCTCGTCCTCATCGCGTCCACCATAGATGCAACACGCTGGAATACGCGTTGAACCGCCACCCCACACTCTTTGAGAAGACGATTGCAATCGTCGACGGTTTCCACTACAGCGCGCACAGCGGATGTGCAGCGACGTTTGATGCGCGATTGTACCGCGGTATTCTCGGGGGAGCGTCGTCTGTTGTCCACGAGCAAAAGAACGCCCTCCTTGCCCGACTAAAAGCGCATGCACCCAAGTACACGTTACCAGTTTTCCTTGCATTCCTGGCCTATGCAACCGCGCGACTCAACATTGACGAGGCCAACAAGCGGCCGTCTTCTATTGATGCTGGACCAAGGACTCTTCCGCTGCAACCGCGTCGCCGTGGCGATGACCCGCCTGCGAACCCGCCCACGAACCCGCCAGCGAACCCGCCCGTGAGCCCGCCCGCAAACCCGCCCGCGAACCCGCCTGCGAACCCGCCCGCGAACCCGCCAGCAAACCCGCCAGCAAACCCGCCCGTGAGCCCGCCCGCGAACCCGCCCGCAAGCCCGCCCGCGAACTCGCCTGCGAACCCGGACGACTCACCTGCGACCCCGCCCGCAAACCCGCACGACCGGCCGGCGAACCCACCCACGAACCCGCGTGGCGACGCAGTGGAGCCACCTGGCGAGATCCCGCCCGAGCCGCAGGGCAAGCGCAGGCGCAGGTCAGCACCGGTCAGCACCGGTCCGCTCAAAGATGGTGCGTCGTAGTCGGCCTCGCAAGCAGGCGCAGAGCGATGGGAATGTCATTTGGTCCTGATTCATGTTGTGATTTCATTTCGAAGAATAATAATGCCGTTGTTGTACTTGTTCGTTTGCAGCAGTGGCATCAGTAGAGCTGTGAGTTGGGATCCGGTCTTGCATAGAACCATTTGTGGCAGCCGTAGTGGGCGGGCGGGTCGTGCTGCAGCAAACTGTTACTGATAGTCTGCAAATCATATTGCATTTGGTTGGCAGCGGCATGGCGCAATGGAGTGAGGGGGAGAAGACGACGATGGTCGGCACTGCACTGTTGCCGCAAGCAAGCTGACATGGCCCTGAACGCCTGCTGGTCTGTCGCGCTCGACAAGATTGGTCCAGTGCTCAAACACCTTTAACTTCTCACCCAGATGCGATATGAATGTGATTCAAAAGGTAATGGAAAGTGCATTGCAAGGAGAAAACGGTCCCGTTGTTTGTTTTTCTAGATCGTATGTAGGTGGTCCAGGGTCGCAGTTGAGGACGAATTCAAATGAACACCCCCTTCAGACCTCGACTGGTGATATTGGTTGACATAGTGATCCCGAGCTGATCACTGCAGCTGGACACAGCAACACTACATAACGCTTCACCCAAGCCCCTGCTTCTTTTCCAATTTGGAGGAAGCATTGGTGATGTATAGACGCACCTTCTCTACAGTCATCAGCTCTGCTGAGCGTGGTGGTGAGCAGCAGCAGAGACTGGTGTGGATCAATCAGACACGTCAGCAGACAACTGAGCTCAGAACGCGGGGGCAACGAGTCTTCAGTACAAGGTAAGGTAAACAACACAACAATGAAAACACGAAGCGGCAAATCAAAGGATGTTTAATGAAAGAGCAGTACTCGCTCAATGATATGAGCACTTGGTGGAGCTCAAAGCCAACGGCCGTGCATGCTTCTGCCCATGCTCCACAAAAGAAATGAAAAAGTAAAAGAAAACAGCACGTCAGTGATGACGAGCGCGCTTGCGCTTTGATTCCTGCGGCAGCGGCGGTGACCCTGCACGCTTTGCGTGCCGGCGCCGAGTGTCTTGGGCTGGTGGCGGCGGCGGCAGCGGCAGCGGTGATGACGGCGGCGGCAGTGATGACGGTGGCGGCAGTGATGACAGCGGCGGCGGCAGCGGCGGCAGCCCTACGCGCGTCGTAATCCGGCGCCGAGGCGCATCTTGGGCCAGCGGCGGGGATGACGGCGGCAGCGGCAGTGGCAGCGGCCCTACGTGTGTCGTAATCCGGCGCCGAGGCGCATTTTGGGCCGGTGATGGGGATGACGGCGGCGGCGGCGGCCCTATGCGCGTCATAATCCGGCGCCAAGGCGCATTTTGGGCCGGCGGCGACGGGAGCTCACGTTTCTTGAGACGCGCCCGTTGGGACTTGACCAGGTCGCGGGCCCACTGAGTAGCAGGCTGTCGCCCGTCCTTGCACATCTTGAAGTTGAAATGGGCTGCAAGCTCCCGCACACTCGCTGGCGACATGTCTCGGAGCACCAGTGGGATGTCGTCGAAACTGTGCTCGCCTCGGCGGTTCTTGAGTGGTGGGTTGTACGCGTTGGCGTCGTCATGCTCTGCATCGGCGTCGTCATGCTCCGCGTCGGCGTCGTCATGGTCCGCATCGGCATCGTCGTGGTCTGCATCGGCGTCGTCGTGGTTCGCGTCGGCGCCGTCATGCTCCGCATCGGCGTCGTCATGGTCCACGTCGGCGTCGTCGTGGTCCGCGTCGGCATCGTCGTGGTCCGCGTCAGCGTCATCGTGGTCCGCATCAGCGTCATCGTGGTCCGCGTCAGCGTCGTCATGGTCCGCGTCGGCGTCGTCGTGGTCCACATCGGCGTCGTTGTGGTCCGCGTCAGTGTCGTCGTGGTCAAACCAGCTGTCAGCAGCAGCTGCATTGGCATCAGGGGTGCGGGCGTGTCCCGCCAAGAGCATCGATCTCGCTGCGGGTGCCAATCTTGCAGTCACTGTCGCACTGACACCGTTGTACGTGAAACCTCCGGACGATGCGGTGCTTGCCGGCAGGCGGCCAAAGGCAGGGCGTGCTGCTTCGGCCGTGAGAGTCGACGTTGCCAATGCCGTTGCATTGACGCCCGAGAACGTGACTGTTGCCGATGCCATGTTCGTCGGCGGTGGGCGGCCAAAAGGGCCGTTGTCAACTGGTGCATAACCACGGGCGGGACCGAAAGAACCATGTTCGACGAGAGCAGGACTGACAGGAACACGACCGACAGGAACATGACCGACAGGCGCACGACCGACAGGTGCACGACCGACAGGACCATGATCGAGGGGAGCACACACTGCCGCATTCACATGAAGCCCTATCAGAGCCGACGCGGCGTTCTCGACGGACTCAGTCGTCGACAAGGTCGAGTCGGATGCCGTGTTGCCCGAGTGGGACGGCACGTCCTTGCGCTTGTGCCGGCGCTTAATGAACTCCTGCAGCCACATTTCCTTGGAGCGTGCAGCAAGCCGTTGCGTCACTATTCAACCGGGACAATCAGCAAGACTTGGTCAAGGGGGGAGGGGGCGGGAGGGTACGGAAAGAACGTACACGGGTGTGGCACGGCGCACAGGATTGGCCATTTCCGCGCCGGGGATGTTGGCGTCGTATAGCGCCTGCCAGACGACGGCATTTCGTGTCAGGGGCTACAATACATGCACCAATTAGAATCAAAAAGATTTGGTGTGGCATCAACAGGAGCAGCGCACCAGGTTTGTGTTGAGCCAATCGACAAATATGTCCTTCGACCGCGTTGATGGCGGTCGCGGCAGCGGCGGCAGCGATGTGCTGCTGTGGATGTGGTGGACGTTGCGGGAAAGGGCCGCCACGTCGTGCACGTTGAGGTGGTGCGCTCCGCGGCCAAATGTCGAGTATTGCGGCGACGAGTTCAATTCGAATGGGTCTTGCGCACGCGCATTGCTACGAATGGCCGCCATGACCTCGGCGCAAGTTGGGGCGTGCGCCGACGGGTCCGGCTCGGCAAACGCGTCGTGCATGGTGGGCGCCGACATGTTGGGCACAATAGCGGCAGGTTCGCGCACCGGCAGGCCAGTGCCAGTTTCGGCTGCAGGCACAGGGGCGTTTGGTGGGCCGATGTCGGCCACGCTGAGCGCATTGGCGTACGCGAGGTACTCGTCGGCACGGGTGAAACCGGCCGTGTCCGCGCAGAACGAAGGGTACTGAATAAACCTGAACACGCCGTTCGGAAGATTTTCGAAGCGCTCTCGAAATCCAGGTGCAGAGGCAACCGCCATTTTCGCGAGCCGAACTAAACGACAGGGTGGAGATTAGAGAGGGATCGCTGGAGAATCACGGAAGCCCAGTTCGAAGGGAAGCGAGCATCGTGCCCATAGCCGGTGTGGTGATCGCCTCCAACAGCCGCTCACCAAACGCCTGCGCCGCTGGATTTGCTGATGCGCCGATGACGCCTGGCTCGTATCCCCCATTTGGGAGCGACACGCCTGCCAAGGCATCAAAGCAGTCGAGCTGCACCAGGAACGTCGGGCTCGATGAGATCTCATGCAGCCGAAGCATTTTGTTGCCGATACTGTGAAGATTGCGACGTCTGAAATTGGCTTCAGCAATGGATAGTCGCGGGCTCGTGTAGGGAGTAGTGCGCTCAGGGATTTTGCCCCGGCGAGTGCCGGCTCTCATGGTTGTGGTCGTCACGGTCCTTTGGCTTTGGATGGTGGTGGAGCCAAGGACTTTGTGACTGCCGCGTTGCCCTGACTTGGGATTTCACGTTTTCTCACTTGTCAATGACATGGACGAATCTTCGCAAATGCGGCGCGCCTCAACTGCTCGTGGCCTTTGCATTTTCACAAAAGTGCACCCAAGGATTGCCGCGGAGCAGCAATTTGATTGCAGACTGATTGAGCAAGACAACCTGCCAGCAAGACGGCTAAGCTTGCTGGCAGAGGAGAAGACTTGGCAATTGTGCAAGAATGAAATAGCAGAGCATGCACATGCGCCGAGACAGGCAAGAAGGTTCAGCAAAAGACCTGGCAATCGCGCAAGGATAAAATAGCAGAGCATGCGCATGCGCCGCTCAGACAGGCAAGACAGCAACTATTTCTGCAAAAATGCATTCAGGGAAGCGCACACAGCCACTGCGACCACGAGGAGATGGCTGCACAGTGGTCCGGGTGGTTCCCAAGCTGGCAATCGCCACCAGCGGCCCCTACAGACCGCTGCAGGCACGCCAACAGCGGGAGCAAGTTCGCGCGACCCGCCACCCTTGCCCATCGCGTCGGCAAAGGCAGGCCAGGCAGCAGTCGGTGCAGACGGGTAGGGGACCGCACAGACCTGAGCGTGGTAACTGCCGCCAACGGCCCCCACAGACCGCCGCAGGCCCACCAACAGCAGAGGCAGGTTTCCGCGACCCACCACCATTGCCCATTGCGTTGGCGAGGGCAGGGCCACAAAGCGGTTAGTGCAGACGGGTGGGGAACCGCACGGAACTGAGCGTGGCAACTGCCGCCAATGGCCACCACAAACGGACAGTGCGCAAGAACAGAACGGCGCGCAAGGGCAGGACGGCGCGCAAGAGCGGGACGGCGCGCGAGAACGGGACGGCGCGCAAAAGCAGGGCGGCGCGCGAGAGCAGGACGGCGTGCAAAAGCAGGACGGCGCGTGAGAGCAGAGCGGCGCGCGAGAGTGGAACAGCGCGCGAGAACAGGACGGCGTGAGCGGCCGCTGCACCAACCAGTCGCCAAATCACTTCATTCACAGCAGCAAAACAAGGAATAAACCCAGCAATGGAGTGGGAGAGAAGGGTGCACGCGCGCACGTCTGCATGCGCCAGCAATGGTCGCATCGCCACCTCCACGCAGCGGCCTCCCCAAGACTGGCAGTGGCCTCGCGGTGATGCCCAGAGGTGCGCACAGTTGTCGGCAATCGCCCTGCAGGATTTGGGCGCGCGGGTCAGCGTGCAGCGTCGGCGGGATGGTCGGGTGGTGCTGGCACCATTGTGGTTGGGTCGCGCGGAAATTGGCCATTCAGCCCCGCGCAACTGCTGCGCTAGACGCTGATCACGATGCTCGAATTATTGCAGCGTGTTGCGGGCATGCTGGATGGGTGGAGCGCAAGCGCATGGTGGGTTAAAAGTGGGTGGCATTTTGCGTTGCGGCACCTCAAGAGGTAACGGTTTGAACCGGGTGGCCCGTGTGAGTGACAACGATCTGGTTTCAATCTCAACGATCTGGACGCAACGATTTCAACGATCTAACACCAATAGTAAGACCAACTACTTACACGCGCCATTGAACCTAGTACTATGCTGAACGTCAGGCACCCGCGCGTCCTTGGTTGGTCCCTTCTCGCACATGCCTGGGACGATCCACATATCCCCATGCCGCACGCCCTTGGCGAGCAGATCTCCTGTCTCGCAATGCACAAACTGGACGTCTCGATCCCCGAAGATGACTCGCACAGCAGTCCGATCGTACAGCTCAGAGACTGAGACAAGCGTCTTGAAGCCGGGAATGTACCAGACCGGGTCGAGGTGAACAATGTTGCCCGAAGGCGTGCGGATGCGCATCGTGCCCTTACCAATCGGACGGCACACGCGGTGGTCACCCAGTGAGACGAGGAACCCTTCGCCAGGCCGCATGTCGTTGAGCGTAGCAACAGCGACTTGTCGCCACAAAAGGGCGTGCCAGCGGCCGAATCGACTTTCGGGCTCTGTGCAAGACGTGCGCGCGCTGACAAAGGCATCAGCGCGCGCGCATGATGATGGTGAGGATCCGGTCCTTCATAATTCGATGCATCGACATGAATGATGGGCGGGTACGTGCCGGGCGGCGTCGCCATGCCCTGATGGCTTTGACGTTCAAGTCTCACGATTTCGGGGCAGAGGGCGACAATCGAGTAGTGCGCAAATCCGTCAAATTCAGCAGCACCAAAAACAACACCAGCGGCGTCCGCACCACGGGCAGACGCCATCAAACGCTCATACTCGTCCACTGACAAATGCACCATTGCATGTTCGTCGCCGTCCTTGGCCACAACATTCGCGCCCTTCTTTTTGCGCCAGTTCGCGGTTTCAGCGCCGTTCTTGCGCTGGTGGTCCCGGTTCGGGCAGAAGCGCACATAATGACCAATCTTGCCACAGTTGTGACAGGCGTTCGTGTCCTTGCGCTTTGTCACAACAAGCGCCTGCGTCTCAGTCCCAGAGCTGCGTTCTAGCTGGTCGGCAGCCCCCTCGAGAATCGTCTGTAATTCGACGATCGCCATTTCCTCATAGCGCTCGCCCAAGGAGAGCACCGTTGGCGAATACTCGGGCGGCAGCGAGGAGAGCAGTGCGAGGACCAAGAACGAGTCGGCAAAGTTGGTGCGCAGGTGCAAGGACGACTTGGCACATTCATGGCGCCAAATCACGTCAAAACAGCGTTGCAAATTGGCAATGTGCTTGCAAACTGCCGCAGCACCAGAGCCCAACATGGGCTTAGTGAACAGCCCCTTGACATTGGCGAGATGAGCTTGCGCGGAACGCTTGTCAAAACGAGCACACAGCAGCGCCCACGCATCGGTGACACAGGTGCATCCGAGAAGACGGCAGGAGTTCAAGAACGAAACGGCAGACGGCAAAAACAACCTTGATGATGCTCCGGATGCACGACTTGGCCTGGTAACTGTTGTGGGCCATGCACTTCTAAGTTCAGCACCCGCAGGACCGTTCCAAAAAGATCGCGTCGGCAACAAACTTGACGTCCGAGTCGAGCTCAATGAGTTTCTTGAATTGCGCATCCGTCATTTCCTCTTGCTGTTGCAGTGACACGACCTCGAAATCGGCATCAACCAAAACCTTGAAGGACTTGAGTTCGAGCAGGTCTTCGAGCTGGTCGGCGGTCAAAAAGCTGAGAAAACGGTCGGCAAATGTCAGCCAGTTCGAGCCATCGGCCTTGAACATCTCAATTGTCGCTGGTTGGCTGGAGATTGGCGTCTTGACCGAGACAGACGAGGTCATGGTGACAGTCTTGGTGCAAGTCGAAAGTTGGCAAAAATCGTCGAAATCGAGTCGAAAAATTCAGCGTTGCGCTGTCTCGAGCGGATGCAGCACGTTTCGGGTGGTGGTGGTTCGAGTTTCAGTTGTCGTCGTCATTGTCGTGGTGATGGATGGGTCCAGCGTGGCCCCCACTCAGTCGGTTGGGCAAATTGGTCCATTTCTCGCAGAAATCAGCGAGCACAGCAGCAGCGGGTCCATGACGAGGATACCAGCAGCGTTTGTTCGGTCCGTGAGCACTTGGGATGCGCTCAGGGCTCATAACCTTTCGCAAGGTTGAGCAGGAGAAGGAATGCATTTGGTGTGTGCACTCTGCACTTCAGCGGTGGTGGCAACCATATACCAGGTTGCCACCATCATTTACACAAGAATCCAACTTGAACAGCTCCAGCAAGGAAACAATGAGGGAAGACAAAAACAAGAAACACAAATGCGAGATGAACACTTCAACAGAGAATCATCTGCAATTCCATGAGCGCTATTTCCTCATAGCGCTCGCCCAAGGAGAGCACCATTGGCAAATACTCAGGCAGCAGCTTGGAGAGCAGTGCGAGGACCAAGAACGAATCAGCAAAGTCAGTGCACAGGTACGAGGACAACTTGGCATGTTCATGGCACCAAATCACGTCATAACAGCATTGCAAATCGGCAATGTGCTTGTGAACCACTGCAGCACCAGAACCTGACATGGGCTTCGTGAACAGCGCCTTGACGTTGGCAAGATGGGCTTGTGCAGAACGTTTGTCAAAACGAGTGTGCAGCAGCACCCACACATCGGCGACACAGGTGGCGTCTGAGAAGACCTGCAGGAGTTCAGATGCAATGGCAGATGGCAAAACGACCTTGATGATGGTCTGGATGCACGACTTGGCCTTGTAACTGTTGTGGGCCATGCACTTCTTGTGATCAGCAGCAGCCAGACTGTTCCAATAGATTGCATCAGCAACAAACTTGACGTCCAAGTCAAGCTCAATGAGTTTCTTGAATTGCACGTCTGTCATTTCCTCTTGCTGTTCCAGCGACACAACCTCATATTCGGAGTCGACCAGAACCTTGTAGGACTTGAGTTTGAGCTGGTCTTCAGTCAAAAGGCTGAGAAAATGGTCTGCAAACGTCATCCAGTTTGAGCCATCGGCCTTGAGCATCTCAATTGTCACTGGTTGGCTGGAGATTGGTGTCTTGACTGAAACAGACAAGGTCATGGTGACAGTCATGGTGCAGGTCGAAAGTTGGCAAAAATCATCAAAATCAAGTCGAAAAAATCAGTGTTGTGTTGTCTCGAGCAGATGCAGCACATTTCAGGTGGTGGTGGTTTGAGTTTTGGTTGTCATTGTTGTTGTCATGGTAACAGATGGGTCCAGCGTGGCCCCCCCTCAGTCAGTTCGTCAAATTGGTCCGTTTCTCACGAAAATTGGCGAGCACAGCAGCAGTGGGTCCACGACGAGGATATCAGCAGCATTTGTTTGGTCTGTGAGCGCTTGGGATGTGCTCAGGGCTCATAACCTTTCACAAGGTTGAGTGGGAGAGGGAATGCATTTGGTGTGTGCATTCTGCACTTTGGTGGTAGTGGCAACCATAACCTAGGTTGCTACCATCATTTACACAAGAATCCAACTTGTACAGCTCCAACAAGGAAACAATGAGGGAAGACAAAAAACAAGAAACACAAATGCAAGCCAAACACTTTGACACCAGATGCACAACTTGGCCTTGTAGCTGTTGTGGGCTATGCATTTCTTTCAATCAACATCAGCTGGACCACTCCCATAGATTGCATCAGCAACAAAAATGACGTCTGAATCAAGCTCAATGAGTTTCTTGAATTGCACATCTTTCATTTCCTTGTGCTGTTCCAGGGTCATGACCTTGAGCTTGGTGTTGAGCAAAATCTTGTAAGACTTGAGTTTGAGCAGGTCTTCAAGCTGGTCAGCCACCAAAAAGCTAAGAAAACAGTTGGCAAACATCATCCAGTTTGAGCCATTGGCCTTGAGTGTCTCAATGGCTGCTGGTTGGCCAGAGATTGGTGTCTTGACCAAAACAGATGAGGTCATGGTGACAGTCTTGGTGCAGCTTGAATATCAGCAAAAAATCATAGAAATTGGATTGGGAAAAGCAGCACAGCATTGTCACGCGCAGATGCAACACGTTTTGAGTGGTGGTGGTTCAAATATTGGTTGTCAACATCATTGTGGTTGAAACAGATGGGTCAGCATGGCACCCCAGTTTGGTTGATCAGGTTGGTTCGTTTCATGCCCAAATTGACATGCACAGCAGCAGCAAGTCCACAGCGAGGATATCAGCAGCATTTGTTCAGTCCGTGAGCGCTTAGGATGCGCTCAGGGCTCATAATTATTTGCAAGGTTGAGCAAGAGAAAAAATGCATTTGGTGTGTGCACTATGGCATACACTTTGACAGTGGTGGCAACCATAACCTAAGTTGCCACCATCATTTACACAGGAATCCAACTCAAACAGCTCCACAAAGGAAACAAAGAAGGAAAACGGCAAAGAAAAGACAAACGCAAGCTGAACACTTTGACAGGTGATGTTGGTTCTGGATGTGGGTTGGTGTTGTTGGAGTGTGCTTGCGCATGGATGGAGAGCCTGCTGGAGGGGACGATTTTGGACCAAAAAGAACGTACTTTATCATGTTTCTTTCCTTTCTCGCCACGGGTGTTGCATGAAGTCGCGACGTCACAGGAACCGTCAAAAGTGGTGCTGGTTCAGGTTGCTGGGGGTTGGTTTTTCAAGCGCTTGAAGCGCTGTTCGAACGTCGTCAGGGCCTCCACAATGAAGTTTCCCAACAGTGAACAAAATTTTCACTTCACTGCAGAGCGAACCCACAGTATGCTGTTTCCTTGGTAAAGTCACTCAAAATTAGTTCCTGATCTGTCTTGCCCACAAAGATTCGTGAGCAGGAGAATGTCGTCCTTTGTGAAATCTGGCTCACCAGTGCATTGTTGCTTGTGCTGTTTGCAAGCTCAGGAACAAATCAGGCTCAGGCACTTCATCTTTGCGCATAACTAGTTGGGAGCAGGACATCCATTGAAGACAAGCCAGGCATTCCGTGACATAAATATTCTGAGCATGCTCATGTTGGTATGGTGAATCCAGCATTGCTGCCAATCAGGTTTTGGTGCAGCGGTTTACAACAGCTCACACTCTCATGGGAATGAATTCAATACATGAAACCAAACTTTTACTTTTTGCCATTTGCCCCAATGTGCGACTGAAGTTGACTTGCGGCCGGGTTCATCCTACTCCCGCCCAAGGCGCCACCATTTGAATGGCCAGCCCGCGCACCCACTGTCAAGGCGGGACCCAAACCACGCGTCGCCGCCAAACTCCCAGCATTATCACCGACACCCACAGCCGACTTGTTGGCCGACGACTTGCTCATGACCAGGCAATGAATGCTCAGCGCACGAACCCATTGCGCCTTGTCCTCCTCAGTGTTGAACTGGATGACGTAGGACTCTTCAACTCGAATTTCAATGCAGAGCGGGTACTCGGCCGGGTTCGGATCAAACTGAACAGACCGCAGTCGGAACAGCCGTCCCTGCTCTGCATCGCCCGTCATGCGCGTTAGAGCCAGGTAGCCTTCGAGAGCGAGCAGCATGACGCGGTGCGTGTGCCAGGTCGAGAAGAGCTTGTTGGTAATCTACACGAGAACATCGCAGCGGCACAGGTGCACGTTTCGTGAGCAAGTGTGTCCTGATCGTGCTCGCTCCTCGACGAGCGAAGTTTACACACTTTGATCGGGTACTTTCCGTGCATGGTCGTGGGTTTCCCCGCCATCTGTTCGGCCGACGAGATGCCGTTGTTCCCCGAGCTTGACGGTTCGTTGCTCAGGTTCATCTTGACCCCCTGGTTGGCGCTCTTGGTCTTGGCAAGGTAGAGCGTTAGCGCGATCCGGCCGACAAGGCACGCATACGTGAACATGACGGCATAGACGACGACGAGAGCGCGGATCCAGAATGCGCCGAGCGAAAAGTCGCCGCCGCCGCCGGAAATGAAGAGAAACGGGGTCGCGACGACGGCGCTCAAAAACACGTTTTGCACCTGTACTCGAGGGACAACGTAAGTGTTCTGCTCGAAACCCACTTACGCGATGACAGCAACTGCAGAGACACACCGAATACATGATAAACGACGCCTCGCGGTACGCGCTGTACGCCTTGCGCGTCTTCCACGCCAATACCGAGACCACGAGGACCAAAAAGCCGTTGTAGACAATCGACAAGACGTCAAACAGCCGGTCCAGCGTGGGCTTAGTCGACTCGCAGACGTAAGTGTACGAATTGTACGAGTTGACGCGTTTCGGAGCAAGTGGCGCGACCAGCGTAAACACGACGAGCAAGACGATTTGAACAAGCATGATGGCCAGGCACCCGAGGAACAGGTTCACGTCGTTGAGCATGTGGAGCTGGTTCAGCTTCTTGTTGTCAAAGACCTATTCGAGCAAATCAAAAGAATCAGCGCCTGGGGATTAGAACAGTGGATGATGACGGAATCAGCGAAAATGCACACTTTGTAGATTCGGTAGGCCTTGGCGGCGACCGCCGACAGCGTCACTTGGAGCCCGACGAGAAGCGCCCACCGCTCCATGTTGCAAATCAGCGCCGTCGGCACGTCGATCCACAAGAAAATGGTCGCGAGGATCAGCAACAAGCCCGCGCAAATCATGCCCAAGAACGGCAGACTCATCTGCTTGACCGAGCTGTGCATGCGGTTCATGGCGAGGTAGACGAGCGTGCCGACAATCACAGCAGCGACAATCGCGACGAGCCCCATGATTACGATCGCGCCAACGTTGCCGTACACGAGATATCCGCGCAAATGCTCTGGCCGATCGGCGGGCTTGTCGGATGTTCCCGAATAGTACAGCGGCGCGTCGTGCGCGACGAGGTCCTTCTTGTCGAGCTTGACCGTGTACGTGACCCGTCGCTTCAGGCCGTACATGTTGATCAAGTGGTAATCCATGACGCGCTCGAAACTGCTGTCCCACTGCACGAGTCCCGACGTAGTCGACTCGTACGGCTCGAGAAAATCGGCGAGCGTGGCGCCACGCAGGTTGCGCGCCCGAACGTCCTTTTCCGAGTTGCGCTTGACGAGTTTGGCGATCCCGCGCGCCATGGTCGTAAGGCAATCCTTGAAGAGCGTCGCATACCTGGTCACCATGAGAAATCGCCCGAGTCAGCGCGTGTTCGGTGAAATTGCGATCCGAATGAAGCGCCCTTACCACATCGTATCGGTGCGCTTGAATCGCTCCTGGTACCGTTTGAGGAAATCGGCAAACCCGGACCCGACCTCGGCGGGGAAAGCGTAGAACAGGCCGTTGATGTTGTCCTTGTCTTCGGCCGTGTACGTGCCCGACTGCTTGGTGTCAGCAGCGGCCATGTCCTCGTCGAGCGTCGCCACGCCCTCGGACGCGATCCAGACCCAATCGCGACCAATGAGCCCGGCTTGGCGCGCAATGCGCAGAATTGGAACCAAGTCCTCGTGCGTGCCGAAAAACATGACGATGCGCACACCTGCCAGACGCACGCTGTCAATGGCGATGCGGTAGCTGCGGCCCGTCGGGTCGGACGGCGAAAACGACTGCACCGACTCAAGAGACACACCCAAGTCCGAAGCCGTGCGCGTAAACGTCTGCTTGATGCCCTCGCCGTAGTCGTCGCTGGCGGCAATCACGGCAACGTTGTTCCAGCCCATTTTCTTGACGAAAATCGCGAGCGCGACGCCCTGGACCTTGTCGGGTGGAATAGTCCGAACAAGCAGCGGGAAGTCGGCGCGGTTAATCGGCGCGCTCGCCGCGGCTGAGCAGGTGAATATCCCGAAATTTGCAGTGGACAGCGCGAGGGGGATCGTTGCTAAGTGATGACAACGCGGAAAACAACCGTGTCAGAACTCTCGCGCCGAACAGCAGAAACCAGCAAGAAAAGGAAAACGTACCAGACGACGAGTACTCGCCAATGACCGCAACCGCCCCTTTGCTCGCGGCATCAAAAACCGACTCGACGGCGCTCGCGACGCCCTTCCCCGAGTCGTAATTGATGAGCGAGAACGAGTTGCCGGCAAAACTGGTCGAAGCCCACTGGTTGACCTCCTCAATCCCCATGTCGAGCACCTCCTTGATCCCTCGCGCCGAAAGGCCATCGCCCTCCGCTAAACGTTGACGAGATCGAGAGTAAGTTACCTCAGACGTGGTCAAGTTGCCTCGCTGGCTCAAACGCACAGGAATACGGCAGCGTCACCGCAATCTTGTACTCGGCAGAGTGCACGACGCAGGCAAGCGCAGCAACAACGAGCAAGATCGGCACGAGCCACGAACGGCCGCCGCGGGCGAGCAGCATGACGGGGATGATGATCAAATCTTGGTTCGTCTCTGCAAACGGCGCTTGAGGGTCAGCTGCTGGAGGACCTTATGTTCACTGCACGATCCGGTGAATTCCGCTCGTACATGCGATATGAATCGTCTATTCTTTGGCAGCAACCACCCCTCGTGGATGTGCGGTGGAGAACGCGCGCGTGATTGGTGTCGTTGAAGATCGGGCTTGAGCAAGGAACAAATGGACTGGCTCGGTCCGACCAGGAGCGTGCAAACGGCGCGACGCGGAAGCAAAACAAGAGCGGAGCGCGGGGCAACGAGCACGAAAGTCCTGGGAAATCGTTGGATCCGTCGACGAGAGCAGCTGGGAGAGAGAGAGAGACGCTCGCGGGTACGTTGGTAGCGGGGGCCGGCCGGGGGGTGGCTGGTGGCCGCAATGAAGGCCACGCGCCCCCATCATGCCAGTGCATGCGGTGCTTCGGGCCGGGTATGCTTTTGGATGGCGCGGTACGTAGGATTGCAGCAGGTTGGACAACGAGGCGCTGATCCAATCTCTTGATCGGGAATGAATGAGGATTGCGCGCTCGTTGTTCATGGCTTGGTGTGTGGCTAGAAGCGTCAACGTGCTTGGCTCGCCTCTCCTCCACTCTGATTAACGCGCCACCTGTTGAAACGTCACGAACACTTTCTGGCGAATCGGGACGCTGGCTGACTGCACGTCGGTGTCGGTGCACCATTATGGGCCACGGGGTTGTCAGGATGGGTGCGCACGAGCAGGATAGAATCCGTGGCGCCGGCATGTCACCGAGTGTCAAGAGTGTGGTGGAAAGACATGACGCCAGAAATGTTCAGGACAAGTCAATCTTTATTCCTCGCAACTTCGTTGCGCTTCCAGGCCCATCAGAAACAATAGACGCTCACGAACCAGCCCGTGCGCCAATGGCAGATCAAACGACGAGTAAACAGCCTCCTTTGCCATTCGCACCGCGAACGGCGGGGCGATCGCGATTTGTTCAGCGAGCTTTTGATCGCTCGGAAAGACGCGTGCCACGAGCCCGGCGCGGCAGGCTTCATCGGCAGACCATGTTTCCCGACAAGATCAGCTCCATGGCCTTGGCCTTGCCGACGGCCTTGACCAACCGCTACATGACGAAAAGATGGATGTGAAGTGGAGTGCCGTGCTGGCTCGCTTGCTTCGATTGCGTGTTGGGGCCCTGCACGAGGTGACATCCATTCGTACTTGAGTCCCGCCTGCACCAGGATGATTCCGAGCTTGATCTCGGGCTGGCCAAACTTGGCATTCTCGGCGGCGTAAATGACGTCGCACATCATGGCCAGTTCACACCCACCGCCAAGCTGCCGACGGACGTGGACGAGACGCGGTCAGTGTCGCGAGCAGGGTGCAGATCAGCAAACTTGACGAGCCATACCGCGAGGCCCTGCACGGCCGCAACGATCGGCTTCTTGGCCAGGGAGATGGCTGACCAAGCGTCGAGAACGTCGCCATGGCCGCGGTACATGTCGACAAACGCGGTGGTGCTCAGCTCGTGAATGTCGGCCCCCATGGAAAAGGCGCCAGCACCATCGCAATTCAAGGGAGTTGGACGTGCCGGCCATCATGCGCAAGTGCTTCGTGTCCTGGCCGAGGCACACATTACGCAGCCGACCGTGATTTCGAGCGACATGATGCGCGCTCAACTGCCGTCGACGTTCATTTGGGTCCGTTTTGGGTGATAATTTCGCAATTCTCGGTGAACCGCTCCTCACCCTCTCCCCTCCGCTTTCCCTCCAAAACGAGGGCGTCGACTCGACCGCGCATGCTCTCCACGCCGTCATCTATTTGCTCGGTCTCCACCCCGACGTACAAGACGCTGCGGCTCGCCAAGTGCTCGCAGTCCTGGGCGCCGCGGAAACCTGCCCGCACGCTGCCGACCTCGCGCGCGCGTGTGCCATTCCTCGACCACATTTTCCGCGAAGCCCTTCGCCTATTTCCACCAACCATCCTTCTCCAACCTCGGCGCGTGCTGCAGCCCCTCACACTTTACGACAGAACCGTGATTCCCGCAAGGACATGGATGACGTGCGACATTTAGCAGCTGCAGCGCGACATGTGCGGCTCTGCTTTCCAGCCGGCGCGGTGGGCCAAACCGCACGGGCCTGCAACCGCGACGTGGCACGCGTTTTCCGGTAGCAGTTGCGCGTGTCCCGCGCAAACAATTGCGTCGGCGCAAGTGCAGTAAGGGGGACGTTTTGCCTAAGTATCAGTGGCGTGTCGTGGGCAAGGCCACGGCGCTCGACGGTCGGCCTGATTCCGAGCCAGGTTGGCTCAAACTGCATCAGCGCAACCTGCACATTGTTGTGCATCGGCTCAAACTGTCACCCTGAATCAATTGTGCTCCAAATGAAGTGTCGATATGTTGTTGCCATTCATGAGCTACACAGTGAGAAAGTAACCGACGCTTCTATTGTTCAAACCGGATTCACGCGCAGGTCCTCAGTACTTCTTGCTGCCGTCTCCTTCCTCCCGTTCTCGGCCGCAAGGGCAAAAAACGTTTCCAGCTTGCCCGACAAGTCCAGGTGCCGCTCCGAGTCCTCCAAGTACTTGCCGCCCTGTCGCTTCATTTCGTACGCCAAGAAGCGCACCAGGTCTCCGCTGTCGGTGACCGCCTGCAAGTGCTGCTGCCACTTGTGGCGGACATAGCCCTTGAGCCGAGGATTCGAGGCTAGGTCGCGAAAAGCAAACATTAGAGTCGGAATCTAGAAGCACCTGGACCGTGAAGCGGAGTGAATGAAGCACACCCTTGAGCAAGAGGCCAGGATCAGAATCGCTGAGTCGCTCATGTTCATGAATGGCAACTTGGGCCGCAGTTTCCCGACGTGTTCGAGGGCCTTGTTCAGCACGTTTGACACGGCCTTTTCCAAGTAGATCGTCGTCGGAAGTGACGCGAGCGGAATCGGCGCGACACGAACGGGCAGCTTGGACGTGAGCTTTTGCCGAGCAAATCGCACAGGGGTTCTGAACGACGGAGCATTCGTCAGCGTTGCACTTCGACATTGTGATTGGCAGACGCCTAGCTGTTGTACCTCATGAACTCGGCAAACGCCGCCGCATCACGCATGGCGTAGAGCTTGCCGGCAAACTCAACGCAAAACTCGGGCGAACTGTCGACCGTGATGCCCGTGTTGAGGAGCGACACGGGGTAATACCCGAGAAACTCGAACTGTTTCGGGAATCGCACGCGGATGGCCCCGTCTGGCTGCGGCATCGGCACGTCGGTCGGGTACAGCACGGTCGTGTACTTGTCCGGGCGTGCCATGAACTCGCGCTGGTGCTCGAGCGAGCACAAGTGATAAATGACGCCCTACACGCCATCGAGCAAGTCAGTATCGCCTCAAGAACAAGCCACCTGGACTGGTTGGCCGCCTCGGCAACGACGTTATCCCAATCGCGACGCCACCGCTTGAGCGTCCCGGCGTGGATGCTCGCGTCGTACGTGGCGCGCGCAGCGTAAAACACTTCCGGGAACGGCAGCGCGCTCTGATGCATACGCTCGAGCAGCGCCGCATTCGGTGCGTCGAGCTCAATGACCAGGTCGGGCGAGCCGCGCACCTCGTAGAACGCGTCCGTCAAGTCTGACTCGGCCACGTCGAGCCCCGCGGGCAAAGTTCCTAGGATCCACCCCGTGGGGCACCGTCGCATCAAGAGCGCCAAGAATTGAGCCAGCGGTTGACCCGAGAGGGCCGAACCAGAGCGTAGTTGTCGTTGCAGCTGAGTGACGAGCTCTAGCGGGTGCGCCGCCTCGCGGTTGCCTTCATTGAGCAGGACCTCGAGTGCCGTTTCGAGATTGAGGATCGAAAGGCCGAGCGTGCGCGAGAGCTCGCGTGCCAGCGTCGACTTGCCCGTAAGCGGCGGGCCCGTGAGCGCGATGCGAAGCGGGAAATAAGGGCCGAGCCGTTCTGGGTGCAGGTACGATGACGGTCGGTCGGCAAAGGCCTACATGTTTGTATCGAGCAAGGTGATTAGAAGCGGCAAGTCTCGCGAGTGGGCCAGAGGTCAAGATTGCGCACCTGAAGCCGACGTTTCCCTTTCAGCCAATACACGTGGTTGCCGAGCATGAACGGGTGGGTGCCAAAGACGCGCGGCGAGAGCATGGTTTGGTCCTGCAACGAAACGGGGCAGAGTCGGCTAAACGATTCGGGAAAGGCACGGCCGCACATCAGTTCGATCACGCAGAGTCTCATGCAAAGCAGGTTGCGGAGGCGAACTCGCATGGGCTCGGAGACTTGAACCCGAGACGGAGCAATTCATTGGCCTGATCGACCGTGAGCTCCCGGCCGCGATTGAACATGTCGCCGCGCTATCAACGCACATCGCCGGCGACAAGTTAGAAAATGTGGACCCAAAATCGGCGACGAGGAGCAAAGTGAAATGCCCGCCGACACGTACGCGGTCCAGCACAGCAGCGAGTCGCGTCGTGATCGTGTTCAAAATGACGCGCTGGCATCGAGCGGCATTCACTTCCACGCAGGGCAGCGAGTACGTTTCGAGCGCAGCAACAATGCCGTCGATCTCGGCCAAGTCCTTTTCCGCCCTAGTTCCGGGAGCGTGCACCCCTTCGTTCAGTCAGCCGTTTTCGGCAAAAGGCCAAGCAAAGAACCTCCACGACGTACGTTGCAGCCAAGTCCTGTTTCAGCGTGTCGATCGGGTTGTCCTCGTCCCCCTCCTCGGCCTTGATCGACTCGAGATGCGGGTTGTCCTTGAGGTAAACCGGCAGCAGCCGCTCGACAATGATGCCCGGGTCGATGCGGAGCGTGATAAACCCGTCGGGAAACCACCCGCGTTCCACGAGCGCCTCGGCCTCGGCCTTGAACCGCGGGAACCCCTCCAAAATGAACCCGCGCTGCGCAAACGGCGCGTCCTGGAAGAGGCCAACCATAACCTTGTCGAGCGCCGAGCCCTGCAGCGGTGCCTCCGGGTCCACGTCGTCGAGATCGTGGCCCTTGGAGCGCAGATCGCAAATGTACTCGGAAAAGACGACGGGGATCATGCCGTGGCGAATGGCAAGCACCTTGGAAATCGTACTCTACACACGACCACACAAGATGTGAGGTCGAGGTGCCAGACAGACGGGAAAATGGAGGCGAATCGGAAACCGGTCGAACCTTACCGGACCCTTGTGGGCCCAAGAAGCACAAACGCCGTGGGGGTTTCCAAGCGGCCTCGGCAAAGAAAGTCAGGTCGAGCAAAAACTGCTGCCGGAACGCCTCCGACACGAAATAGTACATTTTGCCCTTTAGAAGCGGATTGCGTGAGGGGACAAAGGCGCAGACGGAACAAAGGCGCAGACGGAACGACCTCACGCAATGCGTACCAAGTATTCGGGAGAACTGCGCGTCACCCTTGCGCAAAATGGACCGGTTGACGAGCGTGACTGGGCAGTAGTCGTACGTGTTCCCAAACTCGAACAGAGGCTCGGCAATCTTGGTCGCCTTGGGCGCAAACGGGTCGACACTGCGCCGAACTTGCGTAAGCGTGGCCTCGGCCGTGGGCTGCCGCTCAATCGTCGTAAACTTGACGTCGCCGCTGTCCTCGAGCACTTTGGTGATTTCAATCATTTCCTCTTCGAAATGCGCCGACCCCGCAGCAAGATCGGCGAGTTCGGGCATGCCCGCTTCAGCAGCGGCGGCGCCGCCATCGGCATTCGCCGAGCGCAAGACGAGAACATGGTCGGGCACGAGTTTGGCCTCGACCAATCGGAGCGCGGCCTCGCGCGTTGTCGGGAACATGTCCATGACCCAGCCGCCATCGGTGCCAGACCCGTCGGACAAAAACGCGGCACGGATCAGATCCACGGCCACGTCGCCGGGCAGCGGCTTGCCGGAGCGTAGCTTCTTCAAAGCAAGTCGAACGAGTGCGTCCGGGTGCGATTCGGCCACGTCAGTATTGAAGATCGACTTGAGGTGCTCGCCGAGATGAATGACTTTGACACGATAGGTTGCGGCAATGCGGCGAGCGAACGTGGATTTGCCGCTGCCGGGTACGCCGAGGACAGCGACTTTGATCCCGTGGAGCTGAGGTGGGCCCGAGACGTATGAGAGCGGGTTGTCGAGCAGTTGCGCTTGAGCAGCAGCGTCGACGGTCAAGTAAATGTGTTCCTATAAGACAGCCCGGAAAGGAAATCAGTCGAGGGCTAGTTTAAGTCACTCGAGCCAAAAGCGCGCTTGAGGCCATACCTTGAACCCCACAGCAAACTGGGATGAACCGGCGGCGAGAGTCTTGGTGTGGTACCGCGTAACGGGACAGAACTGACCCCACTCGCTGAGCGACCGCCGAGGCAAATCGTCGAGAGACGGCGGACCGTTGGAGCACGTTTTTCGAAATGGGCTGCAACGAGCGAGAGCGAACTACGTCGGCCGTGACAGGGGCGTCGGGTGGCTCGGGCACGACGGCGGCAACATCGTCCTCACCTTCCTCCTTGTCGCCGCCCGTTTCGGATTCGTTCTCCTGCCCTTGGCCCTCGGCCGCGTCTGGTGGCGCGTCCTGTTGGGCAGGTGCGCCGACGACGTGGTGCCGCGCGTAGCGCAGGCCCGTGACGGGGTCCCAGAGCATGGTCGCGCTTCGTGATGCGAGGTCGACGGGATCAATCACGAGGTGGGCGAGAAACGTGTCGGCGGGTGCCGTTTTCGCCAAGGCAACGAGCGGATCTCCAACACTCGTCGCGGTGCCGGTGCTGGGGACCTCGATGATGAAGCCTAGAGAGCGGAACAGGCTCAGTTCCCAGGGTTTGGTGGGGGTACCGCAGCATCTCAGCATGCGTACCGCGAAACTCGACGGAGGCACTCGATGCCTCGGCGACGAGAGCGTCGTGGACCACGTTCGCGGACAGCCCCTGCCCAGACTTGAGCAAATTGGTCCACTATTTGCCGCGAGGTGTGAGCGTCAGGGTGCTTGGTCAAATGTGCGTTAAGTGTTCATCGCGGATGCGTTGTTGCCGACTCGCTGTCCAGGACTCAGAACGCACTACCTCGGCATGCTTCGGGTGTGCTGTGCACTGGTCGACCAATGCGGCTGGGTCGACATGGATGTGGTTGAGCGCTGTCGCGAGTCGCGCGGCAACGGTCGATTTGCCGGCCAAGGGCGGGCCCGCCACATAGATGCGCATCGTGGATCGTTCAGCGGTCGCAATGCATCAAGTTGGAACGGTGGTGGGTTCGTGTTGGGAAGTTGGATTATCGCGACGTTCGGCCGCTTCAAGGTCAATACGAGTGCCGACGAGTGCCCCAAGCATCTGCACACACCGCAACAATTGGACAGTGTTGACGACAATCGAGATACATCAAGACAGAAGCTTCGAAAGGGAACTTGTACCAGGCCCCTGGCAGTGCGATGCATCCATCGAATGCGACGCCTCCGTCGACGAGCCCAGCAAAGAGGTCCAACGAATTTGAGCAGATGGTCACCTGAACCTGCCTGAACCTGTTAGCCACTCTCAAAGTGGATGGGCTCGGCCGCTGCAAAGTTGAGCGCTTGGAAACGCCAACCTCTTCGGATGACAATATGGGCGAAACGACGGACACTCTAGGTTGGGCTTCGATGCACTGACGGGAGCGGGGACCAGAGGGACAAACTATGTATCTACAATTTTGCAGCGGAGCGCCGGGTCGAGGACCAAAATCAAATCTTGTCACGCGCCTTGAGGTCGGCCAGGTCCTGGTCGCTCAACGAGGTCAACTTGGACATTTTGCCAAAGAACCACTCGCGAAACTACACGCCAAGAAAGTCGGTCAAGAAGGCAATCGAGGACAATGCACGGCGGTGGAGAGAGTCGGTACCGAGGAAAGAACATGGTTTTCGGATCCGTTATCATAGTAGAGGGCCGTGTAGAGTCCAGCGCCTACACCCAGCTGGTCAGCATTGGCATTCAACTTTCGAGAGAATCGCAGCGGCATGGCATCAATGGCAGGCACCGAGCGAAATGACGATGGATGCCGCGTGTAAGCGACGCGACCAAGCTGGTGGTTCGTGCAGGGCCTTGGCATTGAGCACGCGGCGCATAAACTTGGCGCGCTGCTCTTCGGACACCTCAGTCGGGTGGGTAAACTTTGGGACCCGTCGCTCGAATTGTTCGCGGGCCGACATGACGGATTGGTTGGGTGGATTGCCGGATTGGGTGGATTGGATGGATTGGCTGGAATGGGCGATTCAGGGGCTGCTGGATTGTAAACGATGATTGCCGAGTGCTTGATCGTGTACCGCGACGCTGCAAGCGAGATCGGCTGTTTATTGCAGAGCAGGTAGTGTTACTTGAGGAAGACGGTGTCGTTGCCTGTCACCGACGCGCTTTGCAGCAGGAAATCTTTGCCAGCGAATTCTGGCAAACGATCAAGCGAAGTCACATGTGAGTGACGTGGAATGGCTAACTCAATCCACTGCCGAGCACCATCGGTGGTTCTTCGATCGGTTCGACGACCGCGACCGCGACCTGCAGCACTACTGTTTCGAGCGTGCCAACTCGAAGATCTCGACGCCAAGTCGCTGCACAATATCCGGGCCAATCGAAGCAACCAATGGCCTCAAGCTCAAGCTCCGCCGACCAAACGCCGCGCCTGCTTCGCATTCTCGCCGAGCCTGCCGCCGCCGCCGTCTTGGCCGAGCATCTCGGCACGACGGCTGCGCTTCTCCGCCTGCGGTGTCTCTCCAAGCGTGCCGCCTCGCTGCTCGGGCCCGCCAACGACCCGTTGTGGGATGCGCTCCTCGACCACGTCTTCCCCTGCAACGCACGCAGGCTTGGCCGGTGGATCGATCCTGTCCTACCCGTGCTCGTCGACGCAGAGCAAGCCCAATCGCTTGTACAGTCGCCGTCTGCCTTGTTCCGCCATCTCCACGCACTCTTCCGCCTGGCTTCCCAGTCGACTGCACCTGGCAGCACCGCCGACGACGCTGCAATCTCAAGTTCATTGAACCCAGACGCTGTCGACGGTGCCGGATTGACGAGCGCTCTTGGCCGACTTGATCTTGGGGATCTTGCCCAGATCCCAGAAATCTCCTCATCTGTGCACGACCAGGCCAAGCAAGCGTTTGCATTCATGGCCACGTTTGAAAAGAATGGCGACGTCGACGAGCTCCACCGTGCTGTTGTGACGGGACTGCAGTCCTTGGCCCAGTACCCGTTCCACCCGGGTCTCTACTATGTGCTCGGGTTTGCAGCATCGGTCCTGGGGCTCTACCACGAGGCGCTTAGTATTGTCGAGTTTGGGCTGGCTCTGGATCCAACGTTTGAGGACATGACCGGTGCGCATTTCTTCATTTTCTCCGCTCTAGCCTGTTTCCTGTGGCTCACCTGCACCCCATTCTGTTGTTTCTAGGGCTCAAGGAGCGTCTCTTGACCGTCATCAAGGAACAGCCGGCGCACCACCCGCTGCTCAGCACTCTCCACCCGCCGATACTGCGACCCGCGATTGCCCAAGCGCTCCGAGCTGTGTTTGCGCAAAACGACCGCGACCGAGACGGCGCATGGACGCATCGCGAGTTGCGCGATTTCATTGGCGCCATGAACGGCGCGAGGCCCGACATTGCCTTTTGCCAGCAGTTTGCGCGCATGTTTGGGGCCGATGTGCGTGGGTTCTTGATCGAGGAAGGGTTCCTCGAGTTTTTCGCGCAGCAGTCGGCCAACGAGCCCGATGAGACGCTGCGCGACCTGGAGAGGATGGGCATTTCGGTGTAGATTTGTGTCGGATGCCTCGATGTCAATGTGTCCGCTATGTTTCGCTCGGTTGGATCTTGACGCACAAATCCTCGCTTTGTGTGCTCCTCTCTCCTGTCATGAAAAGCACTACACTCGCAAGTCGGAACGGGACTTGAACTTGTGCTTGAGGCATTGGCACATGCCAAGAGCAAACGTGTTCAACGGCACGATGAAATCATTTCTGTGTCAGTCGCGTCCATGGTACGGAATGAATGGCTCGCCGCCAACTGGAGGTTGCAGTCGGTACTTTGTATGGTCACACAAGAAACAATTGCCGATGGCATTCTATGGCTCTAACAGTGACTGACGGATGAAATGCTTCAATAGTTGATTCAAGTCATGACGTTACTCCTTTTCAGCAAGGGAGCTAAGCTCCCCTGCTTTCAGCCAAGAATGCACGCTTGCACACGTGTGTTCAAACAGCACCATCTCCCCTCTTGATCTCCATAGTTTCAACTTCGAACAGTGTCGTTGCGTTTCCATGGACCCAATGAAACGTGATGCTATCCAGTTCCCCACCTCCTGTCAAAGTGTTCAGCTCGTGTTTGTGTCTTTTCTTTGCTGCTTTCCTTCTTTGTTTCCTTGTTGGGGCTGTTTGAGTTGGATTCTTGTGTAAATGATGGTGGCAACCTAGGTTATGGTTGCCACCACTGTCAAAGTGTGGAGTGCACACCAAATCTCCCTGCTCAACCTTGCGAAACCTCCTCCTCTCAAACCGCTCACAGTCTCTCAGCCAGGTCAAACTTCTCCTGCAATTGCGCGCGATAATCCACTGGCCACAAGTACACGCCAGCCAGCGTCTGCAACTGCAACCGCCAATGCTGTGGCCAGGCGGGATGATGCGTTAGCAGCGTATCAGTGACAGCAAGCATCGCACAGTCATCACTTGGCATCTTGAGCTTGTGCAGCGACTGCAGCAACGCAGACACCCACACAGCGTGGTCATCAGTGCCTGTTCCTCGGAGCATCACGTGGCCCCAAAGACCGAGGTACTTGAGCTTGAGCTCGAGCTTGAGTGGCATTGGGGCCTTGGAGAGCTGATTGTTGCCGAGGACAAGGTGGGTGAGCGGGCGGCCACAATGTGGTCAGTGACGTGACATGCTGCGTGGTCAGACTGCACGCTTGGAGAGTGAGCGAATTGAGCTTTGGTGGCAGGCGCGAACAAGTCGCGCGCGAGCTCTTTAGAGTCAAATTTGGACTGCGATAGATGTGCTGGAGACGGTTGTTGAGGTGTTCAATCGTGAGCTCGGTCTGAACTGGGACCGTGAGCTGGAAACAGCGAGTCACGACCAGCAACTGTTTGAGCGGCTCAGCCAGAACAATTAAGGATTCCAGCACGGCAAAATCCGCGTCGTCATCACCCTCCCCCTCATGCTCTCCACCCCCTACCGCGTCAATTAAGGCGCCATTGATCGAGACGGAGAAGCCCAGCGTCTTGACCGAGTCCGGCACGCACGCAGCAGTGTTCTTGAGCGCTGTCAGCTTGTGCGCCTTGCGCGCCTCGCCCCCAAGCGCAGCCGAATCTCGCACATGCCTGTGTGTGGCAAGCTCCCCACGACATCGGCCATGCCCTTTAGGTACGGGAACTCGTTCAAATGAAATACCTTGAGATGTGGTAGCCTGCCCAGCACATTGGCGAGCCTGTGCACCATCGCCGCGGCAAGAAAGTTATCGCACGACTCTTTGATCTTGAGCTCGACGAGTGACGAGGGCAGATGATACGCAAATAGGTGCATCTGCAACTTGTCGCCCTCGCAACCTCCCAACTCGCAAATCGTCAATGACTGCAGGTTTGGCAGCAGCGCTTCATGAATAAACGCGCGCTCAAAAACCGTCGCTTCGCGTTGTTAAATTATCGAGCATGAGCCATTCGACAGACCAGGGAATGGTCGGCAAGTTGTCACTCAAGTCCGGAAATGGACCGAGCGTCAATTTTTGGCACTGCGGCGAGATCATGCCAAAATTGGTAATGTCCTCGAGGTCGTCGCTGATGGTGAAGTACCGGATCTGCCGCGCCGGGGTGGGAACGAGCGTCCAATAGCGCGACGCCAAGCAGGGAAGACCACAGAAGCGCTTGCGCTAGGCTGGACGCGGTGGATAGAATTGGCGTCCAATGTGCGTGTCGCCGTCGTCCGTGGCGCCCGTCTCGTCCCCTTCCTCGTAGTCGTCATGCTCTTCAGCATGCTCGTCATCGTCGGAACTATCATTGTCGTCGTCCCAAAACGACCCAAGCAATCCACTCTTCGAGCGATCGACGTGGAGCTGGTTTGGGCTGTCAGGCTCAAGAAATGCAAACTCGCTGGCATTTTGGATCGTGACACGAATAGCGGGCGCATAAAACGCGGGCGCAGCAAGTGCAAATTCGAGGACCGAGCGCGAGCTACCAAGCGTGAACAGCCAGCTGCAAAGTGACGCGAGCAGAAGGTCGGGAAGCTGCTCCAAAATCTGCGGGATCGGAGCGCAATGATTGGCGACACTTGCTATCCGCTTCTCGGTCCCTGCTGCAGGTATTACTGATGCCATATGGAATTGATCTTGCCGCAATCTCGTCCGGTGATAAGGAATTAATTTGGAGGGAGACCGTGGTTCACGCGTCGCTGGATGTGTGGAGGGGTTGGACAGGGGGTGACCGTAGGAACACGATCACACGCATATGGTTGCTTGTGATTGATGGCAGGCCATTTCCCTCGGCCACCAAGAAAAGCGGCAAAAACCGAATTTGAAGGTCATGGCCCGACGTGATTTGCACAGCTTTAGGGAGCATGTATTTGTAGCAGGAAAAAATTTCCCCAACAAAATGAAATGAAAAATGACAAACTGGCCGACGAGATTACCTGTATGAGCCATTCCACAAACTCCAAACCCATTCACCCCAGGTCTGCGATGGCGGGTCAACAAGTGGAGTCCGCTCATCGGATGGTTGTTGCGCCATGATTGTGATGAGAGAAACAAACATATTCAGGACGGTGGTCACCCCGGAAACAGCGAGCGTCACGAGCATCACAACATTGGTCCATGATGCAAAAATGAGGTGGTTTTCCTTGATCAGTGGCCACAGGCCATCAAATTGCACGCGGAAGAAGATTTGCAGGCCGAGCTTGGCCAAGTTCTACAATTGTCAATGATGGAAATGATAGAAAACTACCCGGTTCATCATTTTGTTCCTGTGTCAAGCAAGTACGAACCATGACAGCTTGGAACAGACCCCATTTTCCCAGGTTCATCCAGAACCTGTCCGTCTCAATTGGAGCAGCAAGAAAGCCCTTGTCCCATGCACGGCACTGCATGATGTTCAGATTGGCCACCCCCAGAAAGCACACGAGCCAGGTGAGCCCAGTCACCCACTTGGTGCCAGTAATTTCCACGTTGTCAATCCACCTCTTGAATTCGTTGTTGCCGTCGTGGCGACCCAAACGTCGCTGCAAGAGGATACCTGTCACGCCCCAGTTAAAGACAGCGACAATGACGATAATGCCAAAGTAGGCCCAGAACAGGGCCGGAATGACAGGTGTGCCGTTATAGACGAGCTTTGGAGCCATTGCGCGTGCCTGTGTCTTTTCCAAGTTTCCAAGCTGCGTCGATGTGACCTTGGATGGACGCAGCGTAAGAAACATCATTACGTCGAGAATGAATCCTGCAGCGCTGGCAAATAATTGAATGGTCACCACAAGTGCCGAGACAACAGGCTCTCCATTCCTTGTCATGGTGTTACTCGTGGGTTGCTACAACGGCCATGGTCTCCAATAGTTAGAGGGATCAGTGCAGCAGGCGCACCGTGATTGTGCAGAGCGTGAACCAGAGTACTTACCACCCTGTTGGCCGCAGCTTGAAGTAGTCCAGCGACTAGAGACCGGAATCCCATGGCTGTTCTGAACAAACGTGGCAGTTGCGTCCAAATTGAAGAATACTCGTGCGCCTTGTTGTCGCGCTTGGTGAAAGATCTCCGTCGACTGGGCGAGCACAATGAGCATGCGCAGAATAAGCCGACCGTGGGGAGAGGAGACGTCGGCCAGGCACGGGCGGCTGGTTTTATGCTGAGTGAATCGATGTGGTGCGCGAGTCAGATGTGCTGTCAACGATTTTCGAAGATGCACGGCCAATCGGGTGGGACGGCTAGCATTTTATACTTGCTGACCATCAGGTAAATGACTTGGAAATCGAAACTTGAAGGTGGTGCGCCGCTGGCTCAAACAACAGGCCAATCATTTGTGTCGAGTGAAGGACGTGGTACAGGCCGCCTGCTCAAAGCTCTCGAACTGACGTGGAGATTTGCGAATGAGATCGTTTTGATTGATCCTGAATAATCTGGCCATTCACGGACGCGGGGCTGGAGAATCCGCGCTCTTGAATTATGACATGTGAGTGCACGCAAATCGAGATTTAATTGATGGAGAGAGGAATTGACAGTGAACGTGGATAATGCAAAAACGAGCAACAGCAACTCAAAATGCCAGACAACATAGCAAACCGAGACTAACTTGACGCAAATGAAAGCTAGCCAAACGAGGTGATGATGGGGCTAATAGTGGTGGCTTGAATAATGGGCGAGCCGTTCCTCTTCATCTTGCGTTTTTGACTGAGAGCACCCGGTGATTATGGCGACAGTAAAGTTGAACAAGGCGGATACAAAGGAAAAAACGATGGCGGCAAGCATCAACAAGTCAGCCCGTTTGGCAAAGAGCTGTTGGAAATTCAAGGTCTTGACGACTGTCCACAGGGCACCAAACTGCAAGCGGATAAAGATTTGGAGACCACATTTGGCGATATTCTACGGTTGCGAAGCTATCAAGTTAGAGCACCCATTCATCCTAGTTCATCGATTCGAAATAATGAATAGCGGAATCGGGCACGTACCACCAGCCCTTGGAAAATACAAATCGCGCCAAGTCCAGCCAAAACCGGCGCTGCTCGATCGGCACTAGAAGCACGTCCACTTGAATGTGCGACACTGCAACACGCTCAAACTAGTGACGCTTGCAAAGGACAGAATGACCATGACCCCCGTCATGAATTTGCCGTCATCATTGAACCACGCTTCAAACTGGTTCTCCTTGTTGTTGCGGGCCAAGCGTTTCATGACGATCCAGACCGCGATCCAAAAGTTGACCACCGCGACAGCAAAGATCAACCCCACATACGTCCAAAAAATGATTGGGATAATGGACATGCCCTCATTCGGCAGATCCGGGAGGGGGACATCGTCTTTGCTCCGATCATGACCCCCAGAGACCGATAGACTTTGGACGGAATCAGATTGGAGAGCGAGTAGGTGTCCAGGAAAAATCCGACAAGACTCGCAAGGCACGGAATGACCGCCCATAGTGGCGGAATGATGGCTTTTTCGCGTTTCCATGGCGCTGTCGGGTCAGGCTCGCTCTCATCCGACTTGGTCGATCGCTATGTTGTGGATCCGTCAAGGTTGAATTGTGAGGGAGGAACCATGGGAGAAAAAGTGCCATTGCCCGTACATACCAGCAATGGAGCGAGCAGACAGCAAGTGAAGGGAGAGAGGTGACAGCAATAGTCGCCCGTGTCAAAGGAAGCGTAACTTGGAGCCTCACAGAGCGCAATGAGGGTAACACGGCAGCAGCAGTCGAAATCGCTCATAATGCGCGGCCAGTTGTTGACGGATACTGCTTGATGGGAACCGCAAGGAGGAAAAAAAGGTCGTCTAGGGTCATGGTCGCGATATGTATCGACTGTCGTACAGTCAAGCAATACCTTGAAGGTGTGGGCGGAGGGCGAGAAAATGAGCTGGAGAGCGACGGCGCCGAATCGTTGGTATTGAAGGCTGTGTGCAAAGCTGTGGCAAGCGAACCAACTGACGTGGAACGTCGGCGCGGGCTCGATCGCAGCGGTGGAGGAGAGCTCACAGTCACAAAGGCCCACGTCACAACTCATGACACGACCACGACCGCCGGCGCCGCCTTTTTATCGTTGACGGGGTGCAGTTTCGTGTTCTTGGCGGCCAGCCTGTGGCGACGTGTTTTGAGAGCGGTGGGGATGATTTTCGTTCGCCTTTGAGCAGATCTTTCATCCCCGATCATTGCCCAGACGTACAGATAGTTGGTATTTATGAGCAGGAAGCTGCCGGAAGCTTGGTTTGAGGACCTGTTCTGGTGACAGTCGGGTCATTTCGCTGATATGTCTCGTAGGCAGTCTGTGGAGGAAACTGACAAAATGGCTCGAAACGGTAATCCTTGACGAAAGCCTTCCTCAGTTCCCAGTCCTCTCCCACTGTCTCAGTCCCTCTTCCCCTCGCCTGCGCCTACGGCCGCCGTCCGCGGTGCGCCGGCGCCCTTGCCTCCATTTCCGGCCGTGTCCTGTGCCGTTGACCGGTCGCCGCGCGAGAGGCCGCCGAAATCGAGGTGACGTAGCCGCGGGCATGCGCGCAAGATGGCCGTCTTGTAGTTCTTGTTAGCGGCGGCCGGATTACTATGCATGGTGAGCGTGGCGAGATGTTGCGCGCACGGTAGCTTGGTCAGGGCGCGTTCGACGGCTCGGAGGTTTTCGATGGCGTTGGCGTGCAGGTTGAGGTGCGTGATATTTGGGCAGAGGGCGACGGCCTGGTTTACAAACGAAGGTGTGGCGAGTGCTGAGAACATGAAGCAGGTGAAGGGTGCACGCACCTCGTCAATCGCGGTGAGGTTGAAGCTCAGGTCGAGCCTTGGCGAGCTGGTTGTTGCCGAGCTTGAGGGCGACGCGCACGACGGTGCTGGTCGCGGCACTTGACTTTTGGCGCGGTCGGATCGGTACTCGAGGCGCCACCTGCACCAGATCGCGCCGCCGTCGACTGCTGGGTGAGGCAGACGGCGGCGCTGTTGGCAGCTCGGCAGCACGGCGCCGGGATGCCGCCCAGCGGCGCGCGTCACGTGGCAGTGTGTCACCGCGCGCACTCCGCTCTCGCTCCCGCAGCTCCATTTTCTCCACCGCGGGCGCTGATCGCGACAGCCGCAACCGCGGCCTTCACAGCCGCGCGCTCCTCTGTTTGCTCTGGCAAGCACGCCAGCTTCCCGCACCGCACCGACGACGCCGGCCAGCGAGCCGCGCTGCCCAGCCGGACGCCCACACCGCCCCGCGACTCGGCACGCCGAGCAAGAATGGCCGAGCCCCCGAGCATGCCCGCTCCCGCCAACGGTCCCTACCTCGCCAGCAGCAACAGCACCAATGCCTCAAGTCCTCACACGCCAGAATGCTCGCCCACGCCCGCTCACGTACCCGCCGCTCGCCCGGCTGCACGGTCCAGCTACGCTCGCGCACCGAGGTCTCCACCTGCCGACCTTACCCCGCCGCCCTGGCCCGCTACCCTCGTCAAGGGCGACCTGCACGCGGCCGTTCTCGTCACCGATTCCCAAGCCATCACTGCGCTCTGGTCCACCACCTGGCGTGGCGGGTCCTACGGTACCGGCACGCTCAGCCGCAGCGAACCCACCTGGTGGGCACGCACGCAGGCTCGACTGGACCCGAATCGCGCGCCAACCTCGAGGAGGCGACGTGGACCGCGACGCACCACGGGAAACGAGTTTGCCGAGGACGTAGCGCTCGCCCGCAAGGATGCGCGTCGGCAAGCGCGTGCCGGAGGAGGAGGAGCTGAAGAGGGTGGAGGTGAAGGAGTTTCGGTTCCACCAGCGCCGTCGCTGGTCGATGCTGCTACGGTACGCTTGCTGATCAAAATAGAGATTGTACTCGCAACGACGCGACTGATCATCGAAATGTCATACAGGCTCGCGCGCAACAACTCGCAACCGAAAACGACCTCAACCCCAATCTCGAACAACTGCAATTGCTCCCGGAAGAGGCCATGTTCCTCGCTTTGCACGGCATGCTGCACATTGCCTCTACCTCCTCCACCAGCTCACAGGTCACGCTGGACGACATGTGGGCCACGCTCAGATTCGCAACCTGTCGACACGCCGCGGCTCGATTTGCTGCCTATCATGCCTGGCGGTCGCGCGATCCGCCGTGGGTGCCCAAGTGCGGGCTCAAATATGGCGCCGATTTTGGTATGTTGACGACTTCGACCACCCGCGATTGCTTCTCGCGTTTTTTTTGACACTCTCCACCGTAGTGCTCTACTCCAAGGGCCCAAACCACGGCCACGCGCCATTTGCCGTGCGCATCGTGCCAGTCAAGACTGCCGACCAAGTGGGCCAGCTCCCCAACCAGCAAGACGATGCGACGACGGCATCAGTAACGGTGGCCGCGCACCACGGTGTTACGTGGCTCCAGTCGGCACTACGCGTCGTAACGCACTCCAAAAAGGTTTGTGCGCATATATTCTCCGCTTCTCCGCCAAATCGCTTACATTCCTGGCCTCATCTCGATTTCCCAGAAACTCCTCCTCTGCTACGTTGTCCTCGGCGACCCCAACAACGCCCCGCCGTCCCCTCGCCTCCCACTTGCCCACTCCACCACCTCCTCCTCCACGGCGCTCGTCCGCGCGAACCCGGCTGCAACGCTCTTCACCGCGGCAACCGTCGCCAGCTGGTCCGGCACTTTGGCGCTGTGGCAAATGATGTGGTTTTGGTTATGGCTCGTACACTTGGGCACGACACGGGCGTGGACCGTGCTCGTCTCCAACGAGCCGCGTGCATTACCGGCGCCGAGTGAAGAAAAGGCGCCGGGGCCGCGGTACGATTGGCGAGTGGTCGTGGACGTGCGCCGGACGCCGGTACATGCGATTGAGGTCGGGCGCTGGTCGCCCGACCGGAATCGGGAATAAATGGCGATTTTGAGCAGGATGTGCCGGTGGAGAAATGACCGCCATCTACGCGGCGCACGACGCACGATCAAGTTGTCAAACAGAGGGACGAACGATTGGACTGGACTGGTGCGACATCAACCAACGCCAACCACGCGTTCTGGTGCGCGCAGTTTCTCGAGTGACACGAATTCCCACGTCGTGCAAACGCAAATCGCAATCTATTCTTGTGAAATTTCAGCACCCCACCTGCATCGACCCTCTCTCCTCCGACAGTACGGTGCGGGGTGGGCTCCCGTAATGTACACCAGTGATCTCCACCTGTTCTCGTTTCCTCACCTCACATTCCCTCTCCACCATCATCATGCGGCCGGTGCCGGTGCCTGGGACCGACGGGCCCCACCGGCCCGCTTCCGTGACGACGCATTCGTTGCCGTCGACTTCCTGCGCTTTGACGACGCGGTCGCCGTCGACTCGCGCTTCTTGGTACTGCGCTCGGCCTTGGCCGGTTCCGGCGCATCGAGCACCATCAACTCCACAATATCGTCCGACAATTCCGCGACCCACCGCCAGAGCCCCTTGATCCCGAGAAACGCCGTGAGCAGGACAAACATGGCCCAGAGGTAAGTGGTCGTGTCGAGGACGAGGTACATGAGGCCGAGAACTGCGGTCCATGCGCGCGCGCCGAGGCCAAGGAAACCCGGCGAGGACGATTCTGGTTGCGGTTGCGGTTCCGGTTGCGGGTCGCCCGGCAGAACGGCCTCGAGCAACGACTCGGGTCCCGGAATCATAAGCTGCGGCTCCGAATCCAAGAACCGCGGCGGAGCCGCATTGAGTAAGGCCACCGCCGCGGCCCCGGCCGCCTCGTGCGGAGTCGGCGGCTCCTCGTTGAAGACGGGCGCGAGCGGGACGGGTGTCGAGGGACGGTACACAATCTGCTGTTGTACCACTGGTGGCGGGGGCGGCAAGTACGCCAACTCCTCCATCGTCGGCGGCGGTGGGGACACGGGGGCCGCGTACTGCAGCGGGCGAAAACCCGGTCGGCGCGCGCCGAAATATCCGGCGGATGGCGAGTCCGACGGGGTCAACGAATACTCGGAGACGACATCAAGTCCGTACTCAGAGCTGTTGCGCGACATTGGGTACGTGGGCAGGCGCGGTTCCACGGCGGCAGCGACGCCGGGATAGTCGTCGTCGTCGTCGTCGTGGTCAATAACGTCCTCGGGGTCCTCGACGGGCACGTAACCAGCAACGCTCACGGGTCGGGACGAAGGACGGGAGACGGCCGCGTACCGCGGCGGGACGGCGGGCGGGCCCATGATCGTCGATGCGCGCACAGGTAATACACGTTGTGGCGGTGGGGTCAGCGGCGTATGTGCGAGCATCGACATGGCACGCAGGGACGGCGACCGGGTGGACGGAGGCGCTGATGCCCCACCGCCAAATGCCGAGGGGCCGTAGACCGACCGGCGCGCGGTAATGGCTGACCCGGACATGGACGAAATCGGCCGTGCGCGCGTGAGTGGGGCCGGTTGCGAGTGGAACGACGAGACGGTGTAGGCCTCGTCGTCAAACGTGCGTTCGGCGCGGTCTTCAGCGAGCATGCGCGCACGGGCCTGCCGCAGCCGACGCAGGGCGAGGAGGTCGGCGTCGAGCTCCGGGTCGGTCGGTTCGGGTGTGGCGAGGACGGACCGCGCGTCGGTGATGAGCGACTCAAGCGTGTGAGACATGCGGTTGAGCCGCTCGTCGACGTCCTCGGCGTCATCGTGCAAGGCGGGCGGGGCCGCGTGCTGCGTGAGAATGTCGTGGAAGAAGGCGTCGACGGGTTTGGTCGTTTCAGGCTTGCTGGGGATGGTTGGTGCGGGTGTCGTGGGTCAGTCGCGCCAAGACGATGGCGGCAAGAAGAGGGCGCTGATCGAAGCGAGCGGGTGGAGAGCACTGTGCGTGCCAGTACCTTGCCGATTTGCTCGTCTTGGCCCCTGCCGCGGCCACTGGCGCGCGTAATGGCGTAGACGGCCGGTCAAGCGCATCGTGGGCGTCCATTGCGGGGTACGACTGCTGCAGGCAGGACGTCGCAAAGCGCGGGTACAGGGTCTACTACGGCCGCGGTTCTCGACGCGGCGATCGAGTGGGGTGCGCAGGAGCAGCGTCCGGTCGTGCGGGGTAGGTGGGGGTGGACCAGAAGATGGACGGACACTCGGCGATGGCGGCGAGAACGAGCCACGCGCGGCGTCGTGCCAAGGTCTATGGCCGCAGCCGTGCTTTGTGTCGCGCAGGGCCGCGTGCAGCCTAGTTCGGCACGGATACCGGGAAAAGCTTGGTTCGCTTGGCGTTGACGTCGACGTGCGGCGGCCAGCGCAGCGGGTGGGAGAGGCAGTACGGCAGCACCGGCCGGGCCGGCCAGCGGCGGCAGGCGGGCGGGCGGACGGGCAGGCGGGCCGGCGCGTCGGCGGGCGAGTGCGATCAGTTGTCGAGGCCGCGTCGGTGCGCGCTAACGTCGCCGTCGTCGTCGTTGTCGTCGTCGTCGAGAGCGGACAGCGCACCATCGCCGCCGGCGGCGCGGTGTTGCTGGCGCAGGCTGCAAGGGCGCGCGAGGCACCATTTGTGGCACGTGTGCGGGGCCATCCAATGGCATCATCGCCCATGGTTTCTTTGGCGTCCAGTGCGCCTTCGCAGACTGGCGCCGACGAGTGCGCCTTCGCAGACTGGCGTCGACGTCTCCCTCACGTCCAGCAGGTCGCGGTCCTTTGGGCCTGACGCCCTCGCCAAGGAGTCCTTCGTTCACTTTCACGACTTATCACGCTTGTCCAAACCGTCACCCACACGCGATCGTGGATCGAAGAGAAGAGATTCGAGGAAACTTTGGAAATGATATAACTTACCTTGTTCACCCCTGTCTCGCCACTTGTCGCACACCAGAATCTCGACTGGCACAGTCGCAATGAGCTCAAATCCACTGCCTACGAAATCGAGTGCAAATCCCCAATTGCCACAGTAAACACGACGAAGTGAGCTCGCTCATCGTGATCGTCAACATGAAACGAGGTCCTGGTCCAAGCAGCAGCACACTGGATCGACTGGCAACAACGACAACACACACGAGATTATTCGAGACAAAATGGACAAGCTTGAAGCGAAAAGCCGTTTGGTTTGCGGCCGAATCCAGCCAGACATCCTTGCTGATCGCGCCCACCTCATCATGACTTTGTCATGGCTCCTCGCCCAAACATCTCTCCTCCGCATTGCATCAACATGTCCGCACATGCCTTCCTGGTATGCAAGGAAGAAAATTACGAAAACCAAGAAGCGAACAAGACGAAATACCCAACGTCAAGACACCGGAAAAATAACGAAGAGCAAGCGACGACATCCAGACGCGGATCACGGCCATCATCATCACCATCATCATCGACATTGGCACCATCTTGGCACCACCATCACCACGGCCAGCAACGGCATTGGGGGACTCACCAGCAATGGTGGACATGCCCCTGCGCTGTCGGGTCTAGTGACAGGCGACCGCCTGTTCTCTGCCGCCCGTTCACACAAGAGGCTTGGTTAAGAACAACACCGCACTGCGCTCCACATCTCCTGCAGGACGTTGGGCACCACCACCAAGGCGCGGCTGCCGAACACAGTCCAGGACCAGACAATCATGCTTGTTGAGAAATCGGCAACAAGACTGGCCCTGGATTGCCCTCGCAGCAACACGCCCAGGACCTTAGGACTGTCACTTTGCGGCGTGTGCAGAACTGCTCAGACACTGTGGGTGCTTGCATTTGATTGATGGCCACGTCAATGATGATTATGATGACCTCGATCACAGAAAATGGAGAATGAACGAAAGGGAAGGATACCCGTCCTCCCTCCCGCCCGCCAATTCCGGTCGACGCGGTCGCCGCCAACCGTCAAAGGGCCATCTACCGCAGAGCAGAGGTAAGAGGGGCCAGCTTCATGGGTGCGCATGTATCGCGCGGATACATAGGCAGGCCAGTTCATTCTCGTAACTCCGCAGAGAAGACAAAGGAGCACGCACGGTCACCCAGCATCATCAACGGAACTGTCGCTGTTGTGTGAGCACTTGCCAAGCAGGAGCCCGCCAACAAGCCATCGATCTGTGGGAAATCGTGACCATATCTCCATGACACTGACCGTCGGCATGAACTGAAAAGGATTCAAAGAGAGACGCATTGTGAGTCCAAGGAAACAAATACTCGAATTGAAGCCGACGCAGCTCACGCTTTCCATTGCCACAAAACACTTTTGCACCCGACTGGGGTGCCGATGCACTGAAACATGGCTCAGTACCGCGAACCGCGCACACTACTCGCTGCGGCCCCCGCCACATCCCCGTCTCGCCCCGCTCGCGCCCTCCCCGCCGTTCCACCCGAGGGCGACGACGCTGACGACGCGCGCCACCTTCCAAACCTCACGCGCGCCGCGAGCCCCGCGAGCCCGGCCACGACTGACGACGACACAGACGTCTTGGACCCGCGCGACGTGCGCGGCGCCGCCGGCGCCTGTGCCATTTCCCCGTCGTCCGAGGCCAACACCTGCTCCAATACCCCCGCATCCATCGTATCTACCGCGTCCGGCTCGAGCGGCGCCGGTTCGAGGTCATCTACCATCCACGCACCCCCGGCAGCGGCCGCAGCGACGACCGACGGGGCCGGGGACGATCCGGCGGGTATGGGTACGGACGACGAGGGCGTAGACGCGGCAAGCGTTGGTAAAGTGACCGACATGGACGTGGCCGACAAGGCTGGCTCGATCCCGGCGGGCAAAGTGTGCGCCTCGGCGGCGGGCGCGAGCGACGTCGATGCCGACGCTGACCCGGCCTCCTCCCAGTCAAAGTAGGACCCGGACCGCGCACGTGTGCGTCTTGGTGCGGTGCCAAATAGGAGCATCGAGTCGTCGGCCGTGAGCGGTGCATCGTATGGAAGCGGCGTGGAACGGAGCGGTGGGGCACTCGCCGCGCGCGGGTGCATAAAGATGCCGTACGTCGGGGTCGAAATCGGGGTCGCACCTGCGGTGGTCGTGGGCGTGGCCGTTGGGAACCATTTAGGTCGCGTCGCGGCGGTCGCCTTGGCCAAGTCGCTCGGCGACGGTCGCGGATCGAGGAGCGGTGGGAGACGCCGCATCGCAACGAGCGCGCGGATCGGGCCCTTGGTCGGCAATCCACCGCGCATAACGTCATACACATCGTACCGCTCGACATCGACGTCCGGATCCCACGCGGCCAAATCCTCTTCTGGATCCTCTTCCTCTTCGTCCAGCTTCTCATCATCCGTCTCGTCGTATACATCATGTAACCGTCGGCGAATCGTGTCACCGGCCCTGACCTCGGCCCGCGTCGTACACTCAGCATCCTCATCAATCCTGCCGCTCACGACCCCATGTACCGTATGCCGATGCACGTGCCGTGGCCTTGGCAGCGTCGAAATGCTTCCCGTCGGTACCGACCCCATAGACATACGCTGCCCCGCACTCCTTCCCACGGTCCCAGGCCGCAAAAGCCCAGCCATCATGTGGCGGAACGACGTGACCGACGCGGACCGTTCGCGCGACTCGGCCCAGGGGGCCTCGGTCGGGGACATTGGCGTCGGTGGCGGGGTACCGAACCTTCCACCTCCTGCAGCGGTCACGAGCGACGGCGCCGAGACCGACGACGGAATCCGTGCAGCACGTGCGGCGCGAGTCGACCGGACCGTATCGTTCCCGGACCCGACGCCGCGGGACCCGAGCGTGAGACTCGTTCGGAACGACGCGCGTTTACCATCAGCAGTTACTGCCGAAGCAGGCGCCGACGTGGCGCGCCGCCTCGACCGACGCCGTGCGCGCTGCGCCGCAACCAACTCGGCCGCCTGCTCGTCGGCCGCGCGGTCGGCCTCGGCCGTCGTGACCGCTGTCGGCGTGCCAAACAACACGGCGATCCGCTCCTGCTCCGAATGCCAATGCGGGCGACACAACCTGTACTCGAGGGGCAACCGCGCGTCCCCCTTGGCCACGACCCGGTGTCGACGCACGCACTGCGCGATATACGGCCCATGGCAAAAACTGCACTGCTGGTAGGCACACAAGTGCGCCGCCAAATCGCGCGGAAGTTGCGCCAAATCGACCACCGCGTTGGTCCGAATCAGTGTCCGCGCCACCATTTCGCGCAACGACAGGACCCCCGTCCACTGCTTGTCGTCCGACGCCTCGGGGAGACCGAGTTCGTCGCTGGTCGGGCGAACCGCAGCGAGTGCCGCGGCCGCCGCGGCACGGCGCGAGAGCGTGCGCGGTTGGTGATGGTCACCACCACCGGCGGCTTGTGCGTGTGCGGCGAGCCCGGCCCCGAGGTCCGCGGGTAATCCCGGCGGCGGCGGGAGTCCCGCACCGGGCCCCGCCGCAGCCACATCGTTCTCCGGGTCGATTCCGAGAGGCATGACGCGCCCTGGTGCCGCGGCCGCGGCTCGTGCCGACCAGAGCGGGCACCCGCGCGTGCGCACTTTGCGTAAATGCTTCAAAGTGGCGAGTTCGGCAGGCAGGACGCGCAGTGGGTTCTCGGACACGTCGAGTGTGACGAGAGCCGCGAGCCGGCCGAGTTGCGCGGGTAGCGCCGTGAGCCGGTTGCGGTCAGCCTTGAGGACGTGGAGTCGGCGCAGCCGGCCGATCGAGGTGGGCAGGTCGGTGAGCACGTTCTGCGAGACGTCGAGCTCAATGAGATGCGCGAGGTGGCCGATCGTCGTGGGTAGTTGGGAGAGCTGGTTCTTGGCGACGGAGAGGACGGTGAGGTGCGTCAGGTACCCGATTTCGCGCGGCAGGCGCGTGAGCGAGTTGCAACAGCTAACATGAAGGGCAAGTGGGCGGGGAAAAGTCAGCCGTGCGCAAACTTGCGGGGTAGAAAGGGACACGTCAGCGCCGCCAAAGCCAAACGAGCCAAAATCGTACAGCTGCAGCACCGACGCGTTACGCAGCATCGCGAGCGACGGCGTTAGCTCGACCAAGTCGCGCGAGCACAGGCCGACATTGACGGTATTTTCGAGCTCGCTGAGCAGAAGCGGCACTTCGTCCGGGAAAACCGGCACGGTTCCTGGCGGGATGAGATCGACTGGGTTCCCGTCCTCGTCGACGACGAACATCGTCGTTCGCTTGGACCGATTCATGGTCCCACCGAGCCCGCGCAACGTCGGCGACTCGAACGCCGTCGCTGGAAACACGGCGCCGCCACGACGCATGAGCGTGGCTCCTGGCGGTGGCGACCCCATTCCAGGCGCGGTCGTAGCCGTGGCGGCGGGTGTCGGGGACCGGAAAACGAGGTCCGGGTCCTCGCCGGGGCTCGGGTCGAGCGTCTGCCACGGCAGGAGAGCCAGGACGGCGTCGACGGGTACGAGCGCGGCGCTGTCGAGGTGCGAGAGCGCCTGCCGCAGCGGTGGTGGGAGTTGGGCAATCGGGACGGGTAGTGCGGCCGGTCGCGGGCGCGCGGCCGCAGCCTCGACTATCATTTGCATGACGTTGCGCTCCATGGCAGTGTAGGCGCGCCAGGCGACGACGTGCGACGCCGGGTGGTCGCCGCGCGACATGCCGTGGCCCATGGTTGGATGGTGGTCTGGTTGGCCGTGCGCGAGCGTTGTCGGTTGTTGGTCAGGTTGCGCGGCCGTCGAGTAGTCGTTCCAGCAGTTGATGGTGCCGTTGTTGGGTGCGCGTGCGTGCGTGCAGCGGGCGCAAAGTCGGGAGAAGCAAGCGACTTGCAACCGAGGCAGGCGCCAAGAGCAACGTTGCGGCCAGCCAGCGAGTGTGCGTGGCAGGCTGGCGCGCGGGGCGGACCGGACGGTCAGTCGGGCAGGGGCGTCGTTGGGCGCAGAGCTGAGATTTGAGGGGGCGCCTTGGTCGTTCTCTGGCGAGTGTCGCGGCGCCTCCGGCGCGAGGGCGTGGCAGCGGCGGGCGTGAGAATGCGGTAAGTTGCGGCCGCGCGGCGGGGGCGGAGCGTCGCGGAGGTGCGGTCGTCGTCCGTGTCAACAACGATGTCGATGCTGGCCGCGCGAAGGAGGTGCGGTCGAGTGTCGAGTGTCGACCACGTCGACGCTGCGCGGTGGTGTCAAAGCGTCGCCGGCCGGCCAACGCTGGTCGCAAAGAGAAGCAGACCAGCATCAACTCGCGCAAAGCATCCGCGAAAAGAACATTGCATGCACGCGTCGGTCGCACCCGCGCTGGGAAGCGACGGGAAAGCGGCGCGCAGCCCGGCCACCACTTGCCTTGCCCGCGCTCAAGCGCACGGCGCACGCAAGGGATCCCGGGTGGCCTGTGCGACGTCGTGAAACTGGATCACTTGGCCACGGGGAGCACAGGGCCGAGCTGGACACGGCCGGCGACTCGGTTCCCATTGCAGACGAGCTGGCCCTGATCGGGTCCAGGTCCAGCAGGTCCATGCGTCCGCGTCCAGCACCATGGCAGCAACCTCGCGGACCGTCTGCGGCCGCGGCCGAGTCCAGGCTGTGCGGTCAATCTTGTCTTCATGCTGTCATGCCTTTTGAATGTCGCTTCCGGGCCCGTTTGCCCGCTGCCATCCAGCCACCTATCGTCGATCTGAATATACACATTCATGTCCCGCGGCGGTCGTCATGTTGCGTCGGAATCGCCCAGCTACAAGCCCGAATCCGTGGTGTCCCACCGCAACCTGGTCTTGACCCTGCGGTCACATCGAGCAGATGCCGGATCGACTTGCGACTGAGGAGTGCACGGCACGGCTCGAGGCTCGCGGCAAGACAAGAAAGAGTGCGGTGGAGGTCGCGGAGCTAGACGTGTCACTGCTGTTGAGTGCTGCTGCCTCGCGCGGCATAGTCACAATCTCAGCGTTGTTCGCTTCTTTTCTGTATTCCTCACGAGTCTGATGGACAGGAGCATTCGTCGGACGGCAGGTTCCGGACTCGTGGCCTCGTCGAAATGAATCGGCCAACGGCCGCGCGCCTTGGGCTCAGCTCGTGTTGGCACCCGGCCATGGACAAGTCTGCGATTTTGGTCTAGTGAAAACACTTGGGCTTTTGGCAAACCACAACATCTCGGCGGTGCCCTTTGGAACGGAGACAAGAACCCTCCAACAGATCGTCAGCGCAGAAAATGTATCATGCAATTGTATACAAGAGAGTGCAAATGGGGAACCCGTTTCGAGGGTCGATCAAAACGCAAATGGGACGAAACACCAAACCACAAACCAAAAGAAAAAAGCGCGCGACGCCGTCAATGCACCGTGAACCTGCTACGCGAGAGAGAGAGAATCTAGGCCATGTTACCACAGCGCGGCCGGGCTGCCGTGGGCGTTGTATGTATGTCGCGTCGCGGGAATCACCTATTCGCACCCGTCACGACGTCGTGCCGAACCGACAACATTTACAGGGCGAGCGCGACCGCCGCAGCGAGAACCGCCGGGACCGTGATCCACCCGGCGGCAACGACGACGCGCGGCTCCGTGGCCGACGTGTTCCCGCCCGTCTTATCCGCCTGCTCGCCGCCGGCCAAGTCGGACCCCGACACGGCGTTGCCGACGTTCGCCGAGGAGTTCGTCGTGGGCAAGTTGACCGTCGGCGGCGGGACATAGTCGCAGCGTAAGTTGCAGTACTGCGAGCTGTTCATGCAGAACTTGGAGCTCCGAATCGGCGCCGTCGAGACTGGATACACCTTGTTGATGGCCGTGAGCATCGACTTGTCGTCCTCGAGCAAGTCCTGGTTCGAGTTCCACAGCATCACGCCGCCGTACCCTTGCTGCGCGGCCCACTGCGACTTGGCGGCGACCGTCTGCGGCGAGTCCAAGAACCAGACGGTCGACCCATTGAAATACGCGTTCGTGACGCGCTTCGGGTCATAGACCGACTTCCACGTCGATTTCGGCGCCGTAAAATGCGTCATGAGCGTGTTGTACGCCGTGGGCGTCGTCATTGGCACCGACTTGCCGAGCGCGAACCCGAGTCCGGGAATGTTATCGCGGAACGGGCCCTGCGCGTTCAATCCGGACCACCCGATCCCGTAAAGCGGAATGCCCATGACGAGCTTGGACTTTGGGAACCCGCTCGCCAGGAACGTGGCGAGCCCGCGCGCGACCGTATTGGCCTGTTCCTCGGGCGTGTCCTCGGGTGCCGGCAAGAGTGCGGCGCCGGGTCGCGTGCGCACTTGGTTGTGCTGGTACTCGTAGGCCATGACGAGGCCGTAGTCGAGCACTGACGCGAGCCGTGCCCATGCCGACTTGGACCCGGAAAAGACGAAACCCGTGAGCGCCGCCGTCAGTTCCCAGTCCTTGTGGCCCTTTTGTGCCCAGTAGGCCTTGGTTTCCTCGAAAAAGGCGGCGAGGTTGTCGTGGTCGTTGGGACGGTAGGACCAGTTCGGGTATTCGGTCTTGTCCTTTTGTGTCGCGGGGAACTCCCAGCTAAAAAAAAGGGAAGCATCGATTGGTTAAGAAGCGGTCCGAAAGACAAGGGGGGCAAAGCGAGAAGCGGAGACGTACTCGATGCTGTTCAAGGGACGCGACGGATGGTTGGGGCCGGCCGAGGTTTGGTGAGAAACGGACATCGCGACACGGTGGAGAAGGTCAAGAAAGACACGTACTCGAACCCGTCAAAGCCGTAAGTCTCCATGAGCGTCGTAGCCGTCTGAATGGCCTTGGCGCGCGCGGCCTGCGACGCAAACACGTCCGAGAAGTTGTCCGACCAGACCCACCCACTACAGGCACGCGAAACTGTCGTGAATATCATGCATTCCCAGCCTCTACTGCCCAATGAGAACGTACCCCGTTGACATGATCAGTTTGAGGTGTGGGTACTGCTGCTTAAGCAAAAACATTTGGTAGAGCTCGCCCTTGAGGCACTGGCCCGAGCACGCGCACTTGCCGCGATCATTGTGCCCAAACTCGCGCGCCGTCGCCTGGTTGACGTAGTCGATCTTGGGCGCGCCCGGACGAATCGGCGGGCCCTGCAGCGTAATCGTGCCGTCTTTCCAGATATTGGCAAACGACCAAATGACGTGCGAGACTTGGTTACCGGGCACTTCCCACGGCTTGACGCCCGTGTCGGCATAGTAGTAGTAGGAGAAGACGAGGTTCTTGGGGCCCGACGGGGTCGGAGCGGGAGCCGCAGCGGGTGCGTTCGTGGCCGCGGGTGCTGCGGGCGCGGCTGCCTTGGCCGGTTGATTCGCGGGCGGTGCGGCAGCGGCGGGAGAGGGAGCCGCCGCGTTGGTTGGCGGCACGGTCGCGGCGAGAGACGTGCTGGCGACGAGCGCGAGTGCAATGACAGCGATGGTGAGCCACCGCTCGAGAACCGAGAGCGACGCGATAGCCGTCATGATGGATGGATGATGTGGGCGTGCGCGAGCGGGTCCGTCAATCGAATTGCGTGCCGATGGAAAGGATGGAGAGCGTGAGCGCGTGGCTGTACGACGAGCCTTTCTGTATGGCCAAGAATTCTCGGTGAGCGGGCGTCGGTTGGTGCGGTTTGGCAACGGGATCCGCCGCAGCGAACGCGTCACCGGCGTCGGCGGGCAGTCCCTCGCGATTGGAGCCGTACCGATGGATGGAGGCCGATTGGTCGCGACGATGTTGAGCGCGCGGTCGGTGGAGAGCGAGAGGAAGGACGTTGCCGGCGTCCTCGAGCGTCCAGATGGCGCGGGCAACGGCCCCAGAATCGTCCACGATGCAGGAGTCGGTGCGGGGGAAGCGCAGGGCACGCGCGCGCGTGCGGGCGAAGATGGATGGATTGGGCGCGCGGTTCCTGGCAGGGCACCCGCGAGCAGGGTGCGCGTGGACGGTTCGGTGGAGAGCAGGGGGAGAGCGAGAAGAACGCCGAGGTGGAGTTGGTGTTCGTTGGTCGCGGCAATGAAATTGGTTGGCGTGGCGACCGACCATGGAGAGGCGAAAGCGGCGAAGGCCTGCACCTGATGCTCGCGTGTGAAGGCCGGTTGTTCGCGACCAAAAGCAAAAGGCAGCCAAGGGGAAACGCCGAAGGCCCGAAACGGCTGAAACGAGCGGTCGAAAGGCTCAATGATGCGGCGTCGCGCCACCAATGAACTCGCCGTGGCTTGCTCGCCTGCCTCAGCACGGAAAGGACCCACTCTTTTCGCCTCTTTCACCCATTTTTCGCCCAAGCCAGGGACCTGCAATCATCACGCGCCGTCTCTCCAGAGTCATGACAGGTGTGGCAGGCCAGGCACCCTCGCCAGTCCCACCGCAGGCCTCCGCAACCGCTTTCGCCTCGCTGCCTGCTACTGCTTGCACGACCGCTCCTCCCACTTCGCGAAACCGCATCGCGTCTCCCTGCACGATCTCGCCAAGGTCGCCGCCGTCGACGAAGCCGACTTGGCGCACCCGAACCACGTCGGTGGCCGACGAGGCCTTCAGTTGCCCGGATTTCAGCGCATCGCTCGCTCCCAACCATCCGACGCAACCAGCGACACTGCACTGTACCCGCCGATCCGTGCTTGGCCGTGAGCGCGTGCGCCATCAACTAGTCTTCGCAACCCGCTCGCTCGCTCTCGTCGCTCCGCCACCGACACTGCCGCCATGGGCCTCATCACGATTCTTGCCGTCCCGGTCGTCTGGGGGTTTCGTGCTCTGGTAAGCCCACCATCTCCGCCCGAGTGCCGATTGCGGCGGCGACCACGATGTGCCCACTTGGCTCACGCGCCCAAGATGCGCCCGCTCCGCTTCTTGTCGTAGTGGACATCCAACAAGTACACGGAGCCGCCAACAACGCCCTCGCAACCGCCGCCAAAAGAGGAAAAGCCCATCGTCTCGGCGCCCATGGCCACGTTCCAGCTCGTCACGAGCGTGCTTGGCCTCGTCATGGACACACTGACGCTCCTGACGCTACGACCCTCGGCCGTGACCTCGTCGCTGCTCGACTCGGCCCAGGCGCGCGCACGCGCCTTGTTCCCGGACCTCGTCTATACGGGCACGCCCATCATCCCGGCCGTCTACTGGACCTATTTCGGCCTGCTCATTGGCGCCGTCGTTTTCAACTGGTTTGCCTCGGTTGGGCTCGTCGCCAACCGCTTGCGCCGCAATAACCGCAAGAATCGGTTCAACCAATGGTTCCACGACCCGGAGCCGATTGGGATCAAGTGGATGACGGCCCTGATCTTGGTCTTGTGCGGCGCGAGCGTCGCCAACCTGAGCATTTTGCAGTGCCGCGCGTTTGGGTGGGTGTGTTTGTCGGCACCGATTGAGCGCGACGGGTTCTGGCGCGACTTGACGCGGTTTGGCGTGCTGCAAGCGATTGCGGTTCGTATTTGCTTTTTGCTCGAGTCGTCTCGACCGTTCTTCAGTCGCTCATGACTGACGGTTGAATTTCTTGTAGAACCTGGCCAAGCTCGGCCTGCAAATCTTCTTCCGCGTGCAGTTCAGCAACCTGTGGCCGCTCATCACGCAGGCCAACCTCATGTTCTCCTCGTGGTCAAACGCCATCACCATCACCACCATTGTCTTTTCCAGCATCACGACGCTTGTCAACTTGCTCGTCACGGTTCTGACGCTCGTTTCGCGGCCACCGCCCGAGTACGACGAGATTGAGCCTCCAGCAACACCAGCGCCCCCGCCCTCGCGGCTGCAGCAGGCGGTGCAGCGCATTGAGGGCTACTTTGGGTGGGTGCGCGGCCAGGACGGATAGAACATGAAGTGCGATTTTGGTTCGCGTTTGAAATTTTCTTGTTGTGGTTTGAGCGTCGTTTGGCCGTGCCGCTGCTGTTGTTGTGATGGATCCGTTTTTGACTAAGTGCAATACCATTTGAGACTGATGCATGATGCGTTGACTTGCAAGAAACTATCAGCGGCAAGAGCAAGCTCGCCCCTCGTTGGACTATCCCTAGCGACTCGCGCGCGCGTTTTCCACGAGTCGGCATCGCGCCACAGGTATCGAACCGGTCAGAAAAGGTGTGGCTCTTGCTGGCTCGGAGCAGGTGCAAGATGTGGAGCCATCTGTGCAGGTCTTGCGAGTCTCATCGCACCTCACTTCGAAAAGCTCGACTGTGAACTGGGTGGAGCCGACGATACGGCCGCACTGTGACTATCTATTCTCCCGTCATCTCCAACCCTAGCGAAGTACCTCACAAATCATCATAGACGCGACGATTGACCCGTCCTCGACCCTCACGCTGGATGCTCTGCCAATTGTTGTCTTGACCGCCATTTGCGCTGCTGTGAACTGTGCCGACAGCGAAGCGCTTGCGCACTTGGATCTCATCGCTCCGCGTCTCTTTGCGCCCGCCGTCCGCGCGCTGCTGCACGATTATGGGTCGTGGAACTTCAAAAGCGATCCCGTGTTGACGGCTGTGATCAGTTCACGTTTGGGCGACCGCTTCCAGATGCTCCACCCATGGCGGAAGCATTTCCTCCAACAAGTACATGGTGGGATCGTTCGGTGTTGTCGTGGCTGATCCAGAGCTTGACGAATTGGCCATCAACGATGCGTCGGCGTGGTCCTTGCTCTTGCCAGCGCGCACAACTGCGCGTGAACAGCGCCCGCTCGGGCGTGCACTGGAACATGACTTTGGCCATCATGTCTTCGGTATGCATGACGAAAATCTCCATCTCTTTAAGCACGACGTGTCGTCCCTCTCGCATAAGTGGTCGCTGCTTCCCATTTGCGCCAAGGACCAGCTGCGTTTTGCGACGGTTGTTGACTCATGGTCCTACTACTGTCGCCTCGTTCCCGCTCGCATGGGCGACATAAACGATTGGGGCGCGGACCGCGTCCATCCGAACCCAGACTTGGTCACTCGCATCACGTTGACACAATTCCTTTTCTCGTTGGTCAGTGTGATCACAGACTGCTTGATCAACACGTTGCCGCCAGGCTTACAGGCCTTGTCGATCTCGAAACCATTCCTTTGGAAACTGCATTGATAAGACGTTGATCCCATTGCTTCACCGACTTGCTACCGCCACCACAATGCTTCGCTCTTTGGAAGTGATAGTGGGCGACCAGTTACATGATGAAGACGCCATGACCTGTGAGGAACTCGTGAACATTCTGCCAAAGTTCGCTCATCTCGAGTCCTTTTCGCTTGGCAACGTTCACACTGTCTACATCATGATTTATCCCGTGCTGCATGTCCTCCAACAGTGTCCGCGCCTGCGCGCTGTCAAGCTGCAGGTTCGTGTCTACGATGTCGATGGCAACATTCCTTTCCTCAAAGGTTTGGCGCGTCCTGTTCCGATGAACCTCGACAAGTTTTCATTGGCCGTGTTCTCCTGACGCCAATGTACTGGTCGGCCCCGTCAAACTGGACAGCCTCCCGTAGGGCGCAAGTTGAGCCTGGGAATATCGATCTAGTCAACGACGGTTGGTTACGAGCTTGCTCCTTGCGCCACCGCTCACGCATCTGACCGTCGTTTCACAAGGCACGAGTCTGTCAGTCCTACACGAACTCGCCCTCCTCCTGCCTAGCTCCCTTCTCCACCTGAGACTGTCGTCGTGGCCGCTGCAGCATTCTGGGTTTCTCACTTCGCTTGCGCGTCGCATGCCGCCGCACCTCCAGTCGCTGGCCTTGTGCAACTGAGCGCTCACAGATGAAGATCTGGAGCCGTTTGTGACCCACGGCTGGTCCTTGACACTCGTTCATCTGAACCTTGGCGGGAACGGCTTTGAGTTTTTACTGCCATCTTTTCCGCCGCGCCTGCGCACGTTGGATTTGAATGGGAACCGGCTCAACACGGATGATGTGGCGATGGAATGGATTGAGTCCCTCCCGTCGACGATTCGTTACTTGGGCTTCAGCGGGACCGATACTGTCAATGAATTGGCGCCCATCCGACTTTCGGAACTGGCGGGCAAGAGCGCCGTGGAGAATATCACATTGGAGGTGTTGGTGGAAAAGATATTGCTCAATGTGCGTGCGCAGCTCAAGGCGGCGTTCTTCTTGGAGGAATAGGCGGAGATTGCGACCACCGACGCTCCCACTCCCGGAACAGTGCCTGCAGCTGATCCGAGTTCTGTACCGCGATGCCGACCATTGTCTTGCACGTCATTTGCGCCGCTGTGAACCATGCCGATCGCGAAGCGCTTGCGCAATTGGCACTCGTCTCCCCGCGTCTCTTTTCTCCCGCCATCCGAGCGTTGTTACACGATCGCGGGCCGTAGAAACTCGATCATGGCCCCGTATTGACGGCTGGTGTCATCCCGCTTGTTGGCGACCGGTTCGATTTGTTGCTCCACGGTGGTGGCAAGTTCTTCAACAAGTACAAAGTGGGCTCGCACGGTGTCGCTGTGACCGATCCAATGCCTGGCCAACTGGAAATCAACGAAAGGTCGACCTTGTACTTGCTCCTGCCCGTGCGCTCTGCAGCACGAGCGCCATGCCCCTTGCTCCTCCAGCACGCTTTCTCGTGCCACTCTGTTGGCGATGTCAATGCCGACAATGACATGCTGTACAAGCACAACGTGTCGGCGCTCTCGCGCAATTGGTCTCTGCTGCGGATTCGAATCGAGGTTCAGCTGCGCTTATCAACGGTTGAGAGTTTGGCCCTACATGACCGCGCCTCGGTCTCGCTCGCTCACTCTCATGGGTAACTTGATCTCATTGCGTGCAAACCAGGTCCATCCGATCCCAGACACTTTCACGCACATCGCATGCTTTGACCCTTTCGGCTGCAGCATTTCGGGATTCCTCATGTTTCTCACGCATCATATGCCGCCGCTCCTCCAATCCATGGCCGTGGGAAAATGTGGGCTCACATATGAAGACGTCCGAACCGCTGTTTCATCACGGTTGGCCGGCGAATCTTGCCCTCTTGGTCCTGACCGGGAACAGTTTGAAATCTTTGCCGCTGGCTTTTCTGCCGCGCCTGCGAACGCTCGAACTATGTGGGAATGCGCTCGATGCTGATATAACCAGCTGGATTGCGGCGCTGCCGTCGACAATTCGGTACCTGGGATTGAGGGGGGACAAGCGTCGTTTCAAAGTTGACGCCCCTCCTGCTCTCGGAGTTGGCGGGTACAAGCACCGTGGAGAAGATCACGCTGGAAGTCTTGTCCGAACAGTTTTCGTCTGATGTGCGTGCGCAGTTGAAGTTGGTGGATGCTTTTTGGATCCTTCAAGTGAGCGACTAGCAGAAAGTTAGGGACATGTTTCACGTCACCAGTCACCACCATCCGCTCCCCACGAATTATGCTCCACAAAAATTGAATTAACCGCAGAAACCAAGAGAAATAACTACCAGCATGGCAACGTCGAATTCATTTTCTCCAACTGCGACGACACTGGACACACTGCCGACCGTTGTCTTGCACGTCACTTGCGCCGCTGTGAACCATGCTGACTGCAAGGTCCTGGCACACCTGGCTCTCTTGCGACAGTTCGTGGAAACTTGGAAACGGGCCCATGCTCACGGCCGGCATCATTCTGGTTGTTGGCGACCGGTTCCAGCTGCTCCACCATTACGGCGGCGTGCTGGACAACAAGTTTATGATGGGATTGCTGGGTGTGGCCGTGACCGATCCAGAGCTTGACGAATTGGCGCTCAATGACGCAACGGTGTGGTACTTGCTCTTGCCCGCGCGCATCGCAGCGCGTGCACCGTGCCCCCTCAAGCTGACTCTGGCGAGGGACGGTGGTGATCATGACGGTGGTGATCATGACGGTGGTGATCATGACGGTGGTGATCATGACGGTGGCAATAACATTGCTCATGGTGAAAACTTCCACCTCTTCAAGCACGATGTATCTGCACTGTCGCGCAAGTGGTCGCTGCTGCCGATTCGGGTTAACGACCACCTCCACTTTTCGATCGTTTGTGGCTCGTGGTCGTACTTCGTCGCGCCCAGGTCCCGCTCGCTGACGCTCACGGGCGATTTGAATGAATATTTGAGCGCGGACCGTGTCCATCCGATCCCAGACCTGGTCTCTTGCATAGCATTGAAGCAGTTCTACTTTGCGGTGGGTAGTGCGATCACGGACTGCGTGGTACACGTTGCCGCCAGGCTTGCATGCCTTGTCAGTTTGGAGCCCACATTTTCAAGACGACTGCTGCGACGTGACTTTGATACCACTGCTCCACCGACTCGCCACCACCACCACGAAGCTCCGCATTTTGGATTTGATGTTGGAGGGCCTGGAACAAGCCGAAGACTCCTTATTGACTTGCAGCGCTCTCACGGTTCTGCCAGGACTCGTTCGTCTCAAGTCGTTGCTGCTTGGCGGCCTTCACGTTGCCAATATAAATCCACTCGTGCGTGCTCTCCAACAATGCCAACGTCTGCGCGATTTCGTCCTGCAGGTCAATATCAACGACGACGAAGATCTTCCTGCGCTCAATGGCTTGGCGCGTCTCGTTCCCACGACTCTGGACAAACTCTCATTGGCCGCGCAGTGGACAGACGCTGGCCAACTCTTCGGCCCCGTCAAGGTGGGCGGATTGCTTTCTATGGCGCAAGAATTGCCCCTGGACTTTTTCATCTGGTCGGCCACGATTTCGTAACCTGCCATTGGCATCAACGCTCACGCACCTGACGGTCGCATCGCAAGGCACGAGTCTGTCGGTCCTGCACGAACTTGTGTTCCGTTTGCCCAGCTCGCTTCTTCACCTGGACCTCTACTCGTGGCCGATGCGGCACTCGGGGCTTCTCTCATTTCTCGTCGACCGGATGCCACCGCACCTCCAGACGCTGGCCATGTGCAACTGCAAACTCACCTAGGAGGATCTGGAGCCGTTTGAAACCCACACGCTCGTGCACCTGGACCTGGGCGGCAACAGCTTGGAAATTGTGCAGCTGTCATTTCCGTCGCGCTTGCGCAAGTTGGATTTGAATTCGAATTGTATCTCCACGGATGATATGGACACCGCGTGGATCGAAGTGCTGCCATCGACGATTCGGGACTTGGGCTTGAGCGGGGTGGGTGCAGTGGAGGATTCTGGCGTGCAGCGTTGCCCTCAACATTTCTCTTTGTGGGTCTGAGTGAGACGCATGCAGTTGCGGAATTGCTCTCAGACTTGGCGGGGAAAAGTGCCGTGGAGAGGATTACCTTGGAGGTGCAGTCGGAAGAGATTTTGCTCCGTCTGAAGTCGGTGTTTAACTTTGAAGAGTACAGAAGAGCTTGTTGATCGGTTCTGATTTGTTGATCTGCTGCTTGAAGAGCTTGGTTGAGAGGGGTTGGAACGAGTCAACAATCCGATCCCTCCGTCAGAGACTGCGTCCTCCACAAATCACCATCAAGACGAAGACAGCCAAAATTATAACTAACAGCATGGCAACAACAAATGCATCTGCTCCAATTCTGCCGAGGCTGGATACGCTGCCGACAGTTGTCCTGCACGCCATTTGCACCGCTGTGGACGACACCGACCGCGAATCGCTTACCAGCTTGGCTCTTTGTCGCCCCACGTCTCTTTGCACCCGCCGTTCACGTGTGTTGCACGACCGCGGCTCATGGCCACTCGATAACGGCCCCATGCTGGCGGTCGGGATTATTCCGCGTACTGGGGATCGGTTCGAGTTGCTGGACTACGGCGGTAGCAAGTTTTTCAACATGTGGTGGGCTCGCTCGGTGTTGCCGTGACCAGGCAAGCTATCAACGACGACTGGGTGCTCAAAGACACGACATCGTGGTACTTGGTCTTGCCGGCGCGCACAGCAACACGATTGTTTTTCCCCATGAACCTGCAGCCTCTGCCGGATCTCGGCCAAATTGGGATTGATCACACTGTTCATGACGAGAGTTTCCATCGCTTCCATCATGACGTCTCAGCGCTCTCGCACAAGTGGTCGCTGCTCCCGATTCGGAACGACCACATCCAATTTTCGCTCGTTTTTGGCTCGTCGTCGTACTATGTCGCGCCCAGATCCCACTCGCTGACACTCACAGGTGACTTGAACGATATGAATGTGAATCGGATCCACCCCATCCCGAATACCGCCTCTCACGTCACCTTGAACGAATTCTCATTTGCCTTGGGCTCTGCGGTTACCGATCGCCTGTTCAACAGTTTCCCGCTCGGATTACAGACGTTGAGGATCCGGGATCTTCTATTCGTCGGGAATTGCTGCGGCAGAGCGTTAGTCCCGCTTCTCAATCGGCTCACGGCAACGACAATTTACTTACTTGAATTGACGCTGGACAGCCTGAAATTTGATGAAAGTGCCGAAGTCTGTCATTCGCACTTCGACGTTCTACCAAAGCTCACTCATCTCGTACTGTCTCGAATACTTGACGTTGACGTTGATGACGTGCGACCTGTTGTTCTTGCTCCCCACCAGTGTTCACGCCTGCGCCAGGTCTTGCTGCAGGTCTACATCCGCAACAATGGCGGTGTCTCTCTCGTCGAGGGGTTGGCACATATCTTTCCCACAGGCCTTAACAAGCTCTCGTTTGCAGTGAAAAATGCCTCGAATGCCAACCAGCATCAACGTGGGAGGTCGATCAAGCTTGAAATGCCGTTGGCGACGCGCGAATTATGCTTGAGCCTGCCTTTGTGTGGCGCACTCACCGGTCAACGCTTACATCTCGCACCAACGCTCATGCAGCTGACGCTTGCGTCTCAAAACACAAGTATCTCCGTGCTTCACGAAATTGTTGCTCGTTTGCCCAACTCGCTTCAACAACTGGTGCTGTGTTCCTGGCCGCTCCAACAATCGGGCTTTCTCGGGTTCCTTGCACACTGGATCCCACCAAAGACTCAGTCGCTGTCGCTGCGTCACTGCGCGATCACCCACGACGACATCGAAGAACTAGTTACCCATGGCTGGCCCTCAACCCTAGTGCACTTGAAACTTCGCGGAAATGCCTTGTCCAAGCTACCGCCATCATTCCCCCCATGCCTCCGAAACCTCGATTTAACCCAGAATCCACTTGATGCTGGCGCCGCCAGCGATTGGATTGCGGTTCTGTCGACGATTCGGTTCATTGGCCTCAGTGGAACGCATTCAGCTGCTGCGTTGGCGCCTGTGCTACTGTCCAAACTTGCGGACAGGAGTCCTATGGAGCAAATCACGTTGGAGGTGTTGGAAAGAATTCCGCTTGACGTGCGCGCACAGTTCAAGTCAGTGTCTTCCTTGGAAGAGTAACATGTCGTTGGTTGATTATTGTGACCTGGAATCCTGTCAGCTGTTGGCTAGGCTTGGTGATCTCCAGGTCGCGCCTTGCTCAAAGACTGTTTCGGCGATATGTCCTTTGATCTCGCTACCATTGGTCGCCATCATTTGAAGCGGCCCCAGCGGCTTCATGGCATCCGTTGCAAAGATTCGAAACAAAACATGCGGAGAGCAGAATTGATGCAGTGATACTTGGAGACAGGACTCGATGCTTGGTGCCGTCCTCTGAGAATTGAGAACAGATATCTAACCCCCTTGCAACACCGTTCCCTAGCCCATCGGCGCCAAGCTGGGGGTGAGGGACCCCAGCTCCAACTGCACGCAATCTCACCCTCGTTCCTTTCCGACTGTCATGGTGCAAGTCGCCATTCATGCATAAAAGCCTCAAGCAACAGAAAACTCTGACGATGATCGCCATGCACTCATTGAAGGTGCCAGAACATCGTTACAATGTTGTTGTCCATTGCCCTCCTGAATCGGATTGATACAAACCATGGTGAGCTGTCCTTGGTTCAATGGGTGTCCACAGTCTGTTCCTGTGAAGATGCACCAAGAGCCTAGCTGCAGTGAGAGCGTTTGCAACCAAGCGCCACACTCGATGGCTCCGATTCCACTTTGCACTCGTCGCTCCTGTGCTGCCCAATCCCGACTGACGCTTTGGACGCAAACTGCAAGGCGCTCAACGATATCGACCAATATGCGCTTATGCACCTGTCTCTGGCCGCCGTCCTTTATTGCGCCTGCCATCTACGCCATTCTGATTTCTGCGGCGTGTGGAACCCAAACACCTGTGGCTTGGCCATCCAGACCGACGATCAGATTTTGCCCAAGGACAAGTTCCAGCCGATGGAAATTGGAGGTCTGGCCACGGATCTGTTTACGCCTGGCACGTTTGCACTCGAGATGGACGGCTGCGGCACGATTTGCGTGGATCCTGAGTCGGGCGAGCCACGCATCTACTTGCAATACGAGTTTTGACGTCGCATCCCCCACGCATGATCAAGTGAAGCTGGCCATGCAAGGCTCAACCGACTAGCGTGAATCACAGAAAGATATACAGCGTGTTGGACCGCTCGTTCCCCAATGCTCGCGCCTTGCTAACGAGCGAAAGAAATGCCGGAGGATGACGAAGAAGCATCACAACAAGGTAGCGCGATTTACCGCAGTGCCAGAGAGCCTCAGGAGTGGTGAGATCACGCATCAAGTGTGGCGCCATTCCGATGCACTTGATCGTGGCAGACGGCGGACGCCTCAACCGCCTCGCGATGCACCACCAGCAGCGAACGACGCACGCTGGTCAACGCGCACGCTTTCAGTCTCCTCCCTCCCCTCTTTTCTCACTCTTTGCTCGTCCCTTTGCGTCCCCCAGCGCCCCCGCCATTGATCCAACGCCAGCGCACGCCACGCCACCACCCCCACGCCAGACCACCCGCATTCGGCCAATGCGGCCAACCAAAGGAATTGGGCGCTCGCGGTCTGCTCCACGCCATGGGGTCCGCGATCACAGACTGATGCTCGCACACAGCTTTCGTCATTCGTGTTCGCTTTCGATGCTGCGGCCCGCACGGCCTTTGCGCGTGATTTCGACACAGTTGCGATGGCCTCGTGGCTCATGACCGTGCGCAGCGGTGGACGCGCTGTTGCTGTGCGATCAACGCGTTGTGTACGCCCGCTTTTGCCGCGCGTCCGCGCTCCGCGGTTGACAGACCACGGCTCGGACAAGGCGCGAGCACGCGGGCGTACCGCGCGGTGGCCTCGAACACCTATCAATGGTGCGGGGGTTACCGCAGGGCAAGGCCAGCGTGTGAAGATTGGTGCGTGCACTGCCCGAAGCTGCCCGACCACTGCAGAGCGAGCAGAACGTGGGGAGAACAGACGGCGGTTGCATGGGCTTGGTCCATGCATGAGACCACGTTGCGCGTGCAGGAGAACGCTTCCTCATTGCGGGCAACCGAAAATGAATTTGCGCCCGACGCAGGCCGCGGGCTTGACGTGACGACCTGTGCGCTCCGCAAACGCACGGCGCCCGGCCTTCTCGACGAGTTCGCCCTCGCCCGCCGCCGCTATTTACCGCGTCGTGCATGGATCACATGCATCGGTTCTATTTTCTCCAAGCCAAGCCGAGCCCAACCAACCACCTATGACGCGCGCGAGCTCGCCTGCCCGTCGGGACCCGAACCGACATGGTTGCCGCCGTACTCGCGCTGTGCCCACGGGGCGAAACGCTGCGGAGCCTCTCCGCGCGCCCGACCCCTTTTCTTCAGCGCCGCCCCCGCGACCAAGCGGTTCTCCCTCTGACCTCACGCTGCCGAGCCTATATCTACCGGCGCCAGAGCCCAGCGGGCCGCTTCTCCCAATCCCTCGCCCTCCACGGTCGCGCTCGACGAGTTTTCTCCCTGGGCTGGTCCCATCACTGCTCTTGACCCTCCGCCGCTCCTGGTGAGCATCCACGCGCCGAGCCTCCCGCACTCGACGCTCGTGACCGACGGCATCCAGTCCATCGGTGACCAGTCTTTGAACCAGCAGCTGCACCGGCGCTCCATTTCGCGGCCGGACCTTGATTCGAGTGTGCTTCTCGCTCCGCTCGGTCTCTCGATTCCTTGCTCGACCAAACCGACATGTCTGCCAGGAGGAACTCGTCGAACAACACCATGGCTAATGATATCCACACTGAGCGTCGGGCGTATGTGACGCTACTGACGTCGGACGACTATGCCGAGGGCGCGTTTGTTCTTGCGGCATCGCTCAGGGCATCCGGTGCGTTTTGGCTCAGCATTGAGTCGATTGGGATGCGATGGATGCGATGCGATGCCAGTCCACGTCCTGATCTGACGCGTTGGCCACGGTCTGTCTGTAGATACGCAGTACCCGCTCGTCATGATGCACACGCCCAACATTTCGACGTCGATTGCTGACCGGCTCGCGACCGCATTCGACCACGTTGTTGAGGTGGACCCAATCATTGTTGACGATGACCGGCTCGCACTGCTCGGCGGCCGCCCGGAGCTGCGCTCGACCTTTACTAAGCTCCGCGCATGGGCCCTGATCCAGTACGACCGCGTTGTCTTCCTCGATGCCGACACGCTCGTGCTGCGCAACGTCGACGACCTGTTTGACCGTGCCGAGCTCTCGGCCGCGCCCGATGCCGGTTGGCCGGACATGGTACGTTTCCGCTTTGCGTGCACGGAGATGGCGTTTGGTGGCGCGAGTCTTCAGCTCGCGGGCGTGGTGGGTTGTGTTGTGTTGTTGAAAAGGCGCCCATCGTTTCGGCGGGCATGAATTTGTGGTGGCCCCCGCGACTTTCCTTCCATCCCCATGCGTCAACTGACCCGCTCGATCATGCATTTCCTTCCACTGTGCAGTTCAACTCTGGCGTCATGGTGCTGCAGCCCAACATGGCCACGTTCCGCGCGCTCATGTCGCACCTCGCCGCTCACGGCTCGCTCGACGGTGGCGATCAAGGCCTGCTGAACAGCTTTTTCGGGCAAACCTGGCGGAAAGACCCGGACCGCCGCCTGCCCTTCACCGACAATGTCACGCCGACGACGTCCTACATGTGCATTCCAGCGCTGCGCGCCTACGAAGGGTCGCTGCGCATCGTGCACTTCATTGGCGCGGCCAAGCCGTGGAAGTGCGGTCGCCACGCTGACGGGTCGATTGTCAATGACCCGACGCCAACGACGGGCGTCGTCATGTCGGACCACGTGATTGCGCTCATGCAAAAGTGGTGGGCCGTCTACGACCGGCTCTACGGCAAGTCGGGCAAGCGCGTGCGGTACGAGGACGACCACGACGACAGGCTCTCGCAGGCGTCGTCGCTCGGCACGCGGCCGGCCTCGCCCGTCTACAGCGTCGAGTCCGACTCGGACTCGGACGCCGAGGCGCCCGAGTCGCTGCAGCAAAAGCTGATGCGCCTGCTCTTCCTGACCAAGTCGTCACCCGAGACCAAGATCTCCAAGGAGGATCACCAGCACCGCATGGTGTTTGACGCCGAGTACCGCGACTCAGACTTGGCCAAGTGGGCCATGCAACAGTACGGCACGCGGCCCGAGGAAGTGGTCGTGAACCGCGTCGAGGTCATGCCCGATGACGCTGCGCCGCTGCTTGGCGGGCTGCGGTCCAAGCTCGAGGAACTCGCCAATATGGTCGTCAAGAAGCCCGCGCTGACCATCAACACGGCCGCGACCTACGAGCCGAGCGACGACGAGGACATGGTCTTGACGCCGCGCCCATTCCCGCGGCAGACACAGATGCAGGCGCCGTCCATGGAGGAGGTGGCCGAGACGCGGTACGACTGGCCTGAGGACGAGTTTGACACGGGGTTCACACTTTCGCCCAAGCTGCCGGCGATCTCGCGCACGGCGTCGCTGTCGGGCGACGCGGCCGACGACGAGGAGGAGGACGACGAGGTCGACAACGTGACGCGCCCGCCATTACGCCTCAAGACGTCGGCGCGGTCGTCGCGGTCTGTGTCGGAGCACGAGGCCGAGGATGCGCCGCTCGTCGACGACCATCAAGCGCCGCTGCCCAAGTCGCCGTCCACGACCACGTCGTCGGGCAACTTTGCCGAGCTCGACAATGACGAGGAGGCAAAGCAGATGGTGCTCGAGTGGTTGCTGAAGACCCAGGGTGCCGACGCGCCGCACGACGACGACGAGGCCGAGATCCCGGCCGTCGCGCCCGCAGTCGAGGGCGAGTCGATCACCAAGCGCGACCAAGTCGACGAGCCCGAGGAGGCCGACGACGAGCTCTACCCGATGCCGACGCTCACCAAGGCGGCCAACGTCGAGGACCTCGAGAGCAAGGAGGCCGTGCTCGACCCGCTCGCAAATCTGTTCAAGGCCTCAGCCGACCTCGATGTGGTCGTCCGCGGCGGCGAGTCGTCGGGTGGGCTCATTGTGCATGCGCCCCGCACCATTGACCCGTCACTCTTCGTCGACCGCGGCGTCGACGATGCGCTCTTTGATGTGGTCCGCGACACGGTCGGCCAGTCGTCGACGACGACGGCGCCAGCACCCAAGCTCAAGGCCGGCCATGCGCGCCGTGGTCTCCTGGCGGGCGCGTTGACGGCGCCCGCACCGACCGCGTCGGCCGGTGAACGGTCGCTCGCTGCACCTGCGAGCCTCGACACGGACGAGCCGATGGCATTGGTCCCGCTCACGGGTAAGAACGCGCACCGTCCCAAGTCGGCGGCCACGGTCCTGCCGGCAACGACGCCCAAGAACGCGCGCCTCGGCGCACTTGTCGCGGCGCCGCCAGACATGATGGTGCCGTCCAAGAAGCGCCGCGGCAGTGGTCGCCGCCGCAGCTCCATCTTCCACCCGCTCGAGAACCCGCTCACTGGCCCGCTGATTTTGTGGGTCGTCGAGGACCCGAAGCGCAAGTGGATTGCCGCTGTGCTCGGTATGATCTCAGTCTCGGCCACGTTTGTGTGGCTCGCGTTGCCGCTCGTTGCTCTGTAGTTGGCTGTGTGTCTCTCTCTTCCTGGCTTGGCTTGGTTTGCTTTCGTTTGGTTTGCTGTTGCGGTTCCCGACTTCGCCTATCCCCACCATTGTGTGCTGACGATGGGGCCCTTGCTGCCCCGGCTCTGTTCCATCGTGTCTCTCTTTTCCGTTTCTTCCTTTTTTACACCGGTGAGAGGTCTTTTTGTCCGTCGTTGCCTCCCCTGAGAACGGTCCATGCAAGAAAATATGAATACACGGCTGCGTTTTACTTTCTTATTCCGTGCTGTCCCCTCTCAGGCTGTCGAAAGCGAACTTCGTCCAGCCTGCGGAACTTGCGGAACTGTGGGAAGCGTTGGCTTGGATGAATGAGGGCATTGACACTTGGACTGGACGTGGTCACAAGGAAATGCGGAAGACGCAACACTTATGGGGGCAGCAACGCATTCCACGGGTCGACGTGCTGTCAAGGTTGCGTCCAGCGACAATTTGTTGCCAAGCACTCGCAATCACAAACCAGCATCTCGCCATTAAACGCAACAAAAGTCGAAGTGAAGCATGCCCACATGAATGGTCGTCGAGCATGATCAAACGTTTGTGACGACAGATTGCGAACCTACCAGCACAACCTTGAGTCGGTGTGCAGTTCGTGGCAACGAAATTCGCTCGCACGCATGTAAAGTACCCTCCTTGTTGAAAGGAGCAGGTTCGGCTGGCCTCAAGGGCGCAGAGAAACCGCGGGAAGAAGAAGGACCAGCAGGGTCACCATGGGCCAAAAAGAGAGCAGAACAGGGTGATGAGAGAAAGTTTGTTGTCTGACTTCTTACAGCGCCGGTCTCGCTCCCGGCAGTTGCAATACCTCGGACTTGCTGGGCGCGAAAAGTTCACGTCGTCGGTAAGTTTGGATCACGCCGTGTGGGTGCGCGGATTGCCCTCCTCGATGCGCGTCATTGAAGTCTCATGCTTTGAGCAAGACGTGCACCAGGCGTTGACGGTGGCGCTGCTTGAGAAATGGCATGGACCGCGGCGGCTGGTGCATTTGAACCGGCCGTACAATTAGGCCGACACTCCATGGACCGAAACGCTGCGCACAAAGTTTACGTTGATTGATGATAACGACACGTTTGAGGACTTGCTGGCCGACATGCGCGAGTTCACGGGCGATGCGTCAATGGCTGAGATGCTTGTGCCGTTGGCGAAAATGCTCGCACAGGACACGGGCGTGAAGAGTGTCGTTGAGCCGGGTCGAGCACCGTGAGCTTTTCCTGGGTGATTTGCGCGGTTTTGAGCCTCTTTGCGTTGGATTCCGTTGATATATTTTCCCAAATGTGATGCGTGCGTACAATCGGCATGTGAAATGAAACGTGTTTTGAACGAAACGACATGCAGGCGAACTATGCTTCAGATCAAGTGGAACAAGCAGGTCGTCGAGTCGTTTGCGAAGGAATGCTGATGACTCTTTCGTACCTTGAGCCCAACCGAGCTCGGTGGTCAGAATAAGTTCTTCGTTAACTTCTCCACACAGCAGGCGGGCCCAAACAGACCGTCAACACATCAACGCTCTCGGCTCATTCATCTTGTGTATTGATGATAAGATCGTGGACGGCGTTAAGCCGACACGGCACAAAGAATGAGGTACAGAGCGGATTGGGAAACGCCAACGGACGCGCCGGTCACCGCCACCAGCGCCGATGGCCGTCCAATGACTGAAGAGTATCAAATCAATACAAATACACAAAGACCCACTCAAACCCGACACGCCAAATCTACTCAACGTCGATCCCCACCTTCCTTCCTTACTCGCCCTTGACCTTCTCCGCGCTCCTCTCACCACGCACCGTCCTTGCGACCCACTTGACCGCGAGTTCCGCCCACGTCGCAACCGCGAGCATCCCATCCATGTAGACGAACCGCATCCCGATCGTGAGCACCATGGCGCCGAAAAACATGGCGAGCCGATACCATTTCCCAAACATGGCGAGTGGGCCCGGTGGCGGCGAAAGGACGTAATTCAAGTTGACGCCCGAGAAGACACCCAGCACGGCGAGCCCCGCCGAATGGTAGAGCGCGACAGCGACAAATGCGAGCAATGCGACCATGAGCCGGCGCGATGTGACGACCGAATACTCGCCCGTCCGCGCAAGCCAGATCGGGACCGCGAGAATCAGCACGTGCTCGGCAATGAAATTGGCAATGTGCAGCGGCGTTTTGTGCGTGCGCAGGTCTGGTTGCGCGAGGGCCAGGACGGCGCCCCATTGCGCGCACGTGAAGAGATTGAAGAGCAGGTGTCGCGGCTGCCAGGACCGTGGCGTTGCGAGCAAGGCCGCGAGTAAGCCCGCCGACATGTGGCACGGCTGCAGCATAAAGAAGAGCGTGCCCTCGTGGTACTTCTGGTGGAACGTGATGAGCCAGGACGTGATGAGCATGGCCTGCGGGACGACCACGCGCCACGGCCACGAGAGTCGGGGTGTTGGGCAGACAGGTTCGTTGACGAGGTCGTTGGCAGTTTCCGAGACGCGCAGCGAGGCCTCGTGCACGGATTCGGTGACGCGCTGCGACACGTCGTGTACGGCCTGATGCGCCTCGTCGATTTTCGTGTGCATGTCGTCGAGCGTCGACTGCACGGCCTGCGAGGCCTCGTCGATCCGCGTCTGCACGGCCTGCGACGCTTCGTCAATCTTGGACTGCACGGCGAGCGAGGCCTCGTCGATGCGCGACTGGACCAAGTGCATTTGCCTTGACGCCGACTTTATCAACTGCGCCTGGACCTTGCGCCCACGGTCCGAGTTAAGCAGAAACGGCAGCGACGAGAGAAAGATGGCATTGAGCCCGACAAACTCGAGCACGTGCTGCCGCGGCGACAAGAACCAATAGCCCCAGTAGTCGGACTCTTCGACATGACCGGCGTGTACGAGCGGCGAGGTTCTCTGGATGAACGCGGCGACAGGTGTCACGAGCACATTGTCGAGCAGCGTCACGATCTGGGTGGCCATTGTTGCGGTTGGTTGAGCGGGGGGCCGGTGAGGGAGAGCAAGCGTGGGCAAAGTCGGGAGGGGGCCGGTCGGGGGACGTGGGGAGAAATGGGTAGCGCTGATGGGCCTTGATACAGAGCTGACCGTCGATGCTGCTCTGGAATCAAACGTGTATGCGGACACGCCACGCACGACCGGGCGTCGGCGGTATTGGAGATTGCTGGGGAGCGCGCAGTCGGCGGCGGCGTGCAGGACCAGATGCAGGTGCAGTGGCGTGCGTGCGGGGTTTGGAATTGATGGATGCAGGAGGGAGCGGCGCGCTGACGGAGAGATGCGCGGGCGATGGGCGTCGCCGTCGAGCTTGGCACTGCAAGTCGAGTGCGGGGAGTGCTGGCAGCGGGGATCCGCGCAAGAGTCGAGAGTCGTGGTGGTGGCGGACAGAGGAGAGCGTGCAAACGTGCGCATTGTCAGCGGTGCGTCGTGCCCACGGTTGCACCGGCGTGTCAGCGGACCGCACCCTTGTCCACCAAGAGCGGCATCGGCGGCCGACCCGTGGCTGAGTGACGTGGCGCCCATCGAAGTCTGTTTCCGAGCTGGTGTCGGCGAAGGGAGCGGTCGGAGCACCGACGGGGTGGGGCGCCGATGCAACGCAGCTGGGGCGGCGCGCGTGTCTCGCACGGATCGGATGCGCACGTCTCGCAAGCGGTGAAGCACGTCACGCCGATCGCAGGGCCACGGTGCCATCGCATGACCCGCCCACCGCACGCATCGCGGGTCGCGTGCACCCTCTCCTCCGTTCTGGCCAGCGCCGACCATGATCCGCGACCGCAGATCCCGCGAGGACCCTCCAACGAGCACTCGTTTGACTTGCTGCACTCCTCATGCCCGCCGACGCTGCTCCGAGCCCTCCAAGCGCGAGTGGGCCGTCGCCGACCGGCACGCTCGCGCCATCCGCCTTTCTCGCCAGGGTCAGTGCCATCAACCAATGAAATTGCAATCAACAACCCGCCAGCAGCACCCGTGCCTGACCCGCTCCGCTCTCCACCCGACAGTGGTTCCATCTCGACCAGCGCGATGCCACGCTCGAGGAAATCGATGCGACCGAGCGCGCGGCCGGAACAACACTCGCCGACGACCTCAAGGCCCTCGCTGCAGCATTACCCGACGCACCGCCCAAACCGCTCGCCGATATCTCTGCGCCATTGTGCAGGTCCCTCCTCGCCTGCACGCGACACGGCGCGCGCGACGTACCTCGGCTCGCGATCCACACGCTCGGCCACTTGTTCGCGCGCGTCGGCCACCGGCTCGACCACTCTCTCTCCCGCAGGGCGCTCGCCGTCGTCGTTGCGCACGTCGTTGCGCCCGTGCAGCGCATCAACGACCACGCCGCGTCCCCCGAAGACCGTCGCCTCGTCTCTGCGACACTGCGCGCGCTGCACTGGGTCCTCGCCGAGGCGCGCGGCGCGCTCTACCTGTCCCCACCCACGGCCAAATCAGTTGACGCGATCGACACGGACGCGCTCACGACCATCGTCGACGCCTTACACTGGTGTATATTCCGCGCCAAGTCGAACCCGTGGCTCGCCGCGTCCACGTTCCGCACCGTTGCCAATTCGCCGACGTTGCACCATGCTGCCGTGACTCGCCGGCGGTCGGCTGCGTCGGTCGCCTCCCCGTCGCCGTCGGATTCGGACATGTCCGATGTGGACGGCGCCGCGCGCGAACCGGCGGGGAAGATCCGCCTGAATGCACTGACGTTGCTCGCGACCGTGGCGCACGCGGCTGGGCGGCACTTGTTCCCGCACTGGGACAAGTTTCTTGGGGTTGATGCGAGTTCGTTGCTGGCCGTCATGAAGAACGATGCTCTGCCGCGCGTGCGTACGCTCGCCGCGGTCGCCTTGGCCGCAATGGTGGACGGCGCGAAACCGTTTCTCGGAATGCGGAGCGTCGCGGGGCATCCGGTGCCGACAGCGCCGACGGGCGCGAGTTTTACGAGTTTGTCACAAAAGGTGGCCATGTGGGCGGCGCAGGTGCACGCAGCGTGCTTGGCGTGCGTGAAGCATCAGCCGATGCCGAGTGCCGAGTTGGTGCAGCTCATCAAGGTACATTTACATGGTTTTCTGACCGGGGTGGAAATGCCGTTCTGACGTGGTCGTTGCGATACAGACTTTCTCCACGGTCGCCATGACCTTCGACTACTCGACCCGCCCCACCGACCTCGTGGCGTACGTGACCGCGCTTCTCGACCACTCCGCGGGCCCGGACCGGCTCGTCGCTGCGACCGCGCTCGCGAGTCTTGCCGATACGCTCCCGCACCTGTCTACGGCGTCCCTTCCGGCCAACGTGATCGACCGCATCCTCGCGACCACGACGGCACCCAAATCCGGCGCGGGACCCGACGCGTGGCGGCTCGTTGCGCACCTCGCACCATCCCTCTCGCCCACGCAGCTCGACGCGGCCTGGACCGCAGGGACGACCGTGTTCACTGCACTCCTCACGGCCGCTGAACCCGCATTTCCCGCAGTCCCACCGCGTACAACTTCTCCGCTCGCTCCACCCGTCACTTCCCCCGTCCTCGTCTGCGTCGAGGCCCTCGTCGCGGCCGCGGCCGCACAAAACCACCGGGAGGCCGACTGGTGGCAGACGGTGCTTAATACGGTGGTTCTGCCACTTGTCACGAGAGAGGCGCCGGGGGAATGGGTCGCGAGCGGGTGGCACTGTCTCGCGTCCGTGCCGGTGACCGTGTTGGACGGGATGCCGCGCCCGATGCAGGTGTTGCTGATGACGACGGTGCTCGCGCACGCGGCGGCGCCCGACGAAGGGGACGAAACGGGGGCTTCGGAGACGCAGGCGCAAGTGCGGGCCGCGGCGTGTCGTGCGGTCGGGGCGATGGTGGTGGTGCCGGCATGGCAAGAGGTACGCTCTTCTTTTGCCCGACATTACAATTCGCCTTGCCAACACCCAACGCTATCTTGGATTTCCACCAGGACGACCAATTCCTCCACGACGCGGCAAACGCCCTCCTCGCCGCATCCACCGCGTCCTCGCTCCCCATCCGCGTGCGCGCCGCCTGGGGACTCGCGAATCTCGGCTCTCTCCCCACACTCCCGCTCCCCGCTCCACTCTTGGCGGACATGACGCACGCGGCCCTCGCCGCCTCCACCGACCACGACAAGTGCCGCGCGTCGGGCGTCCGCGCCCTGGGCGTCCTCTACGCGCGGTTGCTCTCGCTCGACCAGCGCCGGCCCACTTCGTCGCTCGAGTCGCAAGTCATGGCTGCGCTGAGTAAGGCGATCGCAGCCGGGCCCGTGAAAGTCAGGTGGAATGCGTGCCGCGCGGCCAAGTGTGTGCTCGAGGCCAAGTCGCAGTTTGAAAACGCGGATCGACTGGTGGCAAGTTTGCGGAAGGCGATGCGGGGAGGGAAGAATTTCAAGGTGCGGATTCATGCGGCGGTCGCGTTGGGGGCCGTGGGGTCGAGGGTGGATGTGGGGGTCGCCGAGGAGGTGGTGTCGGAGTTGCTCGAGGTGGTGGAGAGGGAAGGTAGCGGCGGGTATGTGGGTGCAATGGCCGAGTACCAGCGCGAGTTGGTGGTGGCGGCGACGGAGGCCGCGGAGCGGGTGTTGACGGTGGTCGAGGACAAGGGGGAGGAGGAGGTGGAGAAGGTGCGCGAGTTGCGCGCGCGGTGGCGGGAGTTGCGAGCAAGGGAGGATGAGGTGGAGGTGGGCGTCCGAGCGCTGAGCGTGCGAGTCGACGGCGCGGATCGCGATGAGCCGTGAGGATGAACACGAGTTTTGATGTCGATTTTGGTGCTTGCTCGTGTGGTTGTCGTCTTCCATGCGCGTCTCCTTGCGCGTCCCTCTCCCGTCCAATAATTTGGTTATTATCGTGGCGGCACCCGCTCGTCCCCTCGAGTCGGAAAAGCGTGGTTATTGGCGGGTCGTTGGCGGGTTGTCGGCGAGCCGATTGGCGTGCTTGCATTTCCACCACGACAAGCACAGCCGCCCTCTCTTCCGAAAATGCGCGCATGTCGCCTTTTTTTTTTTCAACCAATCGCCGACCATCCTCCGCCCCGCTGCGGCATGCTCCTCCACGGTTCCCAGGGGCGCCCAAAGACGCCATCATCATGCCGCCCGCGCGACGCGTCTCGCCCAGGTGTTCGAGTCTCGCCGTTGGAAGGACGGACGGCGACGCCTGCAGAGTTTTCCAGCGCCGGCTTGGCGTCGTGCGCGGGGACGTCGCTTTCTTGATCCAATTGCGGGGAGTCGCGCATATGCTCCACGCCTTAGACGATGACGGCGACGAGACGGGTCGACGGAGAGGATAAATGGCGGTCAAAGCGGAGGAGGACCGACGTGCCTCTTCCTCTCGCGATTTGCAAGCACTGCCCCAACACGCGGCCGAACCGAACTGGACTCCACCACCACCACGACCGCGACCGCGACCACCAGCAATCCTACTTCTCCCCGAGGCTCGCAACTTCAACCTGCTTGCGCTCGCCATTTGCTGCAACTCCCCGACCGACCTCACGCTCTTGATCCTCAACCAACCAGCACCATGTCCTTTGCTGATCGCGGTAAGCAGCACGCCCACCGCCACCGCCATGATCCGCACGTGCACTTCCCGGCGCTGATCACGCCAATCCCGCACTCCAGATGTCTACATTGTCGCCGCCGTGCGCACGCCCATTGGCGGGTACAACGGGTCGCTGGCCTCGCTGAACGCCATTGACCTCGGCAAGATTGCCGTGCAGGGCGCGCTCGCCAAGGCGCCCGTGGCTGCCGCCGACGTCGAGGAAGTCTACTTTGGCAATGTCGTCAGTGCCGGCAACGGCCAGAACCCGGCGCGCCAAGTCGCCGTGCACTCCGGGATCCCGAACACTGTGCCGGCCACGTCGGTCAACAAGGTGTGCGCGTCCGGGATGAAGGGTACGCTTTGCGCTGACGCTGACACTTGCTGACTGCTATTGTGGAATGGAGCTGACGAAATTGCGATTCGGTATGTAGCCGTCGCCCTCGCCGCGCAGGCGATCCGTCTCGGCGACACGCACGTCGCTGTGGCCGGCGGCACCGAATCCATGTCCTCGGCGCCGCATCTGTTCCCGAAGGCGCGGTTCGGCGTCAAGTACGGCCACACGGAACTGCTCGACGCGCTCGTCGTGGACGGTCTGACCGACGCGTTTGGCAAGTACTCGATGGGCATTGCTGCCGAGGCCACCGTCAAGGACTATGCGCTGACCCGCGCCGACCAAGACGACCACGCGATTGCGTCCTACACGCGCGCGCAGGAGGCGACCAAGGCCGGCCGGTTCAGTGCCGAGATTGTGCCAGTGGAAGTCGCGCAGGGCCGTGGGAAGCCGCCAAAGGTGGTCACGGCCGACGACGAGGTGGCCAACTTGAACCCGGACAAGCTGCGCGCTTTGCGGCCCTCGTTTGACCCGCAGGGGTCCGTGACGGCCGCGAACTCATCGCCGCTCTCGGACGGCGCCTCGGCGATCGTGCTCGTGTCGGGCGCCAAGCTCGCGCAGCTGGTCAAGGAGGGTAAGGTAGCCAAGGGCACGGCCGTCTTCAAGCTGCTCGCGTCGGCCGATGCCGAGCAGGAGCCGATTAAGTTCACGACAACGCCCGCGGTCGCTGTGCCCAAGGCCCTGACCAAGGCCGGGCTCAAGGTGTCGGACGTGGATTTCTTCGAGCTCAACGAGGCCTTCTCGTGCGTCGCGCTCGCGAACAGTAAGATTTTGGGGATCAAGGCCGATCAGGTGAACGTGTTTGGTGGCGCCGTTGCCATGGGGCACCCGCTCGGGTGCTCGGGCGCGCGGATTATCACGACGTTGACGTCGGTCCTGAACCATCATCAGGCCAAGGTACGTGCGAAGGTTTAGATGGGGGCGGGGGGGGGGGGGGGTTGAGTGGATGGTATGACTAACTGATGCGACGCTTGCCCTGCGGTAGATTGGGTGCGCCGGGATTTGCAACGGTGGTGGCGGTGCGTCGGCGTGCGTGATTGAGCGCGTCGTCGTGTAAGGTCTGTGTCGAGGATTGCGCTACAAAGTGTTTGCCGTGGTCTTCTCTGTGAGGCCCGCAATGAATTGCTGTTGATTGCGACCGTGAACATGGGCGAACTGTTCCAATCAGCACACCAACCCTAGGGGGCAGCAGATTCTCGACCATCATCAGCGCATTTCACTCTGAAATCTGAACGTGGGCCACATGGGGGATGTCGGCAAAGAGCCCAACAAAGCAAGCAGATTGGGCTGTGGTGCTTTGTGAAAGAAAGCTTGGTTTGACGAAAGGGAGACTTTCGTCAATCTTTCAGGTCACGGACTGAGTGAAGCGGACCTGTGAGGTCATAACATCTTCTTGTGATCGCTTTTCGACAAATCGATCCGGCAGTGCAAGAAACGATGCTCGCTCGTATTCGTGCTCCGGCACCCTGCACGTAGCGCGTCAAAGGCCAAGGAATTTACTTCAAATGTCCAACAACGCATCCCGACTGTTGCTGTACGAGCTTCTGGTTGACGTCCTGCATTGCGTTTGTGTGGCCATCAACAACATCGACCGACATGCTCTCTCGAACCTCGCTCTGGCCGCTCCGTGCTGTCGATCCGAACTTTAATTCAATCTCGCGGGGCATGCCATTTGACCGGCGGCGAAACCGTTGCAGGGATCTCATTTGGGCAGCGTAGCGACTCGTTTTGGCGGCGTAGCGACTCGTTTTGGCGGCGTAGCGACTCGTTTTGGCGGCGTAGCGACTCGTTTTGGCTTCATCCCTTTGGCTGCAAACCCGAGCAGGCATCAACGGACCGGCTCCCATTTTGCTATAAGCCGGGCACGTCCCGACTTGGTGCTGCCGCCCACACTGGAGAGTATGACGCTGTTGTAATCTCAAGCCCCGAAAATAATTGCCCATGCCTAACTGTGCCCGTAACCCGCTGCACCAGCTCCCAGCCGAGGTCCTGCGAGCCATTTGCATGGCTCTTTGACAAAGTCAACCGACATGCTCTCTCGCACCTCGCCCTTGCAGCGCGGTCACTGTATTTGGATTCCATTCGAACGTTGGTCCAGTACCACGGCGCTTGCGACCCAAACAACGGCGAAGTTGCGACCAGGCTCATGTATTCCAGCACATGTGACCACGTTCTGGCCGCGGAAGTTTGGCGAAATGCCAACAGGATGACTCGCAATCGCCGTCGTTTCACTACGAGGCCGGCATGTTTGGCGTTGTAACCGACCATGACGACAATGTTGTGCTCGATGGCGAGATGGTCCATTTTCCTGTTACTTGCTCCTGCCGCTCTGTGACTGTGCACGGTCCGCAGTCTAGACAACGGACCCATGACCCTGTTCTCGACGCCGCCTTCGGCAAAGTGGTCGCTCATCCCCGTTCTGGTGTCAACTGTGCGGTACTACAAAGTCACTAATCTTCAGCCCGAGTGGTCCATCCCTCCCGAGTGTCGATTGTTGCGCTTTGTTGGAGACTTGGACTTCCGTGGCCATAGTGGCGAATTTGACAGCAACAGCGACGCAAATGGAGAATTGTGCAACATGCCCCATTTCCCGGACTCTGTTCAACATCTTGTGCTACGTGATTGTGAGTCTTTTTACGGCATTGCACGACCCTTGGCGATGTCGGGGCCTCCTGTCCTCCACTTTCTGTCCACTCTCTGTCCACTCTCTGTCCATTGTTTCCGACCTGTCGGATAGTCTCAATGCAACTGGGCTCAAGGACATTTTCCATAACTTGCCCAAGACGCTCTGCTCTCTCGTGATTGATGCGCCCTGGTGGATCTCTGACTGGCGCCCAGGTGTTCGGGGCCTCCTCAAATATTGCCCTCCGTCTGGAACAGCCTCGAGTCATTGATATTGACGGCCGAACTGGATGCGCCAAACTTGCTGACACTTTTTATCGCGACCATGAGGTGATTTACGCGACTTCGGGTCCTTTCCGTGACAGCAGACATCAATGACGACCCAGACCTGCTGGGCGCCCTGCTTAACATCACCAACCAAGTCGTGTTTCTTACCATGTCTATTGTGTCGGCCCCACTCAAGAATCTCATGACTTCCTGTATCACTTCGATCCTGACGTTCCCGCATGCACTACGTAACCTCACCATGCAAGTGCACTTGGTGGATGCGCAAGCGCCGGCCATTGGTTTACCACCCACGCTTGAGCGACTGACGCTTATCGAGTCGCTCGAATTCGTCAGTACCACTTCATACATTTTGCTGCACTTGCCTGCCACGCTCAAAGTGCTCGTGCTCGATTTCCAGGCGCGCTCACGGAGCTTGAGTGCCAACACGAAAGCACTTCTCGTGCAGCGTCTCCCGCTGCACCTCGAATCGCTGACGGTCTGCAACGGGGACCTGAAATTTGACGACTTAATGGCGCTGGTAGCGCACGGGTGGCCAGAAACGCTTTGCCGCATTGATTTCCCGGGCAACGCTGTCTTGAGTTTTCTTCCGGTGGTTCCGCCGCGGTTGCGATACCTTTCTCTTGATGGAAATTCGATGCGCGAGAGCAATGGCTCGTGGGTCACAGCATGACCCGAAACGATGCGTGTTCTAGATCTGTCGTCGGTGAACGTGATCGGAGCGTGGGTCCCGCATTTGTTGACGTGGGCGGATTGGTTTAGGGTTCACCATGCGGTTCAAGCTGAGCTGCATGGCTCTTTCGAGAAATTGTCGCACGAGTCACGGACGGAGTTGGGGGATGCATTTTGTTGCGTTTTGATGACTGAGACCTTGATGTCACACTAGTTCCATGGAATGGGTTCACATAAGAATGGTGCTGAAAACGTCTTCTTGTTGAGCGGTCCTGTTGAGGCCCTGATTTGAGCCAATCCGGGCGAGAATCGGCCAGAGCACCTAACGAGCAATGTTTACAGGTTGACGTCGAACGGCAACTAGCGTTCAATCACATGCAAGTCGCAGCGAACTGAAGGCAGACTTGCGAAGACCCCGCAAACTCTGCATTCACGCTCAACACCGTTACCCACCTCCAGCCCGAGTGGTTCATTCCTCCGCAGTGTCTGTTGCTTCGTTTTGTTGGCGACCTGGAAGATCCTTTTGACGATACTGGCGATAGTACCAGCGCCAGTCGTGACGACGATGATGCGAATGAAGAGTGGAGTGAGGTGCACTGTATTCCAGATGCGGTGCAGCATCTCGAGCTCCGCGATTGTGAACCCTTTGATGGTGTTTGCAAGCCTCTTGACCACGCCGTGGCCCCCGGTCGTGCATTCGCTATCGATTATTTCCTCTTTCGATCTAGGTACTTTCCCCCTCCAGGGACTCAAAGTTATTTTCCGCCATGCCCCTGGGACCCTTCGCTGGCTTGTCATCGATGCGCCATGGGCGATGTAGGATTGGAGTTGTGACGGCCTTCACCCGCTCCTCGAGTACTTGCCGTCTGTTTGGAACAGCCTGGTATCAGTATTTTTAAAGCCAGAGCTCGACATCCCCGCCTTGCTCGCGCTCCTTCGCGAACTTAGGTCATTTCCACGCCTTCGCGTTCTCTCGGTAGTGATGACATTGGCAGCCACCCAGACATGATTGCTCAAGTATTGCAGTTTCCTACCCAAGTGGAACGACTTGCCTTGTCCGTCACGTCATCAATGGACATACGTGGCAAAACGTTTCTTGAGGCGACGACGCGACTGGAATTCCCACAGATGTTGCGCGACCTCACCGTTTTGCTGCCCTGTTGGCCCACCCAAAATTTCGTATTGCCGCTTGAAGGCGGTGGACGTGGCTGCGCTCTGGATTCCAGACTTGTTGGCGTGGACGGAGCATGTGTGGGAGGAGCGCGCGGTTCGTGTCGAGTTGCGCTGCTCTTTCACTCTCTTGTCGGGGAAACAGCGAGCACGGTTGGGAAAGGCGTTTTTGTGGTGTTGCTGATCTGATTCGTTCACTGCATTGATACATATTGAATGTCATTATGGTTGAGCTCCAAGTGTTGGGGGAGAAACTCGTGCGCCCATTGCCGGCAGAGACCATCATGATAGACCACAGCAAGGGGAACCTCAAAAAATGGTGCGGCATTATGTTCAATGCCCTATACTCTGTTCACTGTGTGGATTTCGAAGATCTGTTCAGCGATTTGCCAAAATCCTTCCGCTCTCTCGTCATTGATGCGCCGCTGTGGTTTGCTGACGGATCCTCTGACTTTGGCGACAGCCGCTTGGGTTCGTGTTGAGCTGTGCGATGGTCGATCTTGCCGTGCCGATCAGGCCGACAAATCGTGTGCACGGTTCGTAGACCTGAATGCGTGGGCGCCAGAATGCATCACCTGTTGAACGCTTAGCTGCCAGTTGCATCTGCTGCTTCCCCACCGTGGCTCTTGCTCCGCCCGCCTCGGTCAACGTGATGAAACAACGACCGCTGCCTGTTGCCGCAGACCAGAGCACCCAAATTCCAGTGCTGGCCCTTTGACTCCGTGTTCAAGTATCCGCAAAATGAACGTTGCACCATCAGCAATCGACGGCTCTCATCCGCGACAATCACTGTCGGACCTCCCAATCGACGTTCTGCAGGCCGTGTGCAAGTTTGTCAACCGCATCGACCGCGCGTCCCTGGCCCACCTCGCCCTTGTTGGGCCGTCCTTTTTCGTGCCCGCTATTCGCACCCTATTCGCCTGGCGCGGCGCATGGGATCCCAAAGCTGTCATTGGGTCCGAATTCCACACGGGTGTCGTCCTTGCCAACGACCGGTTCCGACTACATGGCGGCCACTCGTACTCCACCGACTACCGCATCGGTACGTTTGCCGTACAAGTTGATCCAAAAAAGGGCGGGGCGCAATTCTATCCACCGCGCTGGTTCCTCTTGTTGCCGCCGCGCGACCCGCAACGTGCTGCGCAACCGCACCCATGGATCGCGACGAGTGCGCGCGCAATGCACCACCTGTCATTCCGGTGGTCGACCCTGCCCGTGCCCGTGGAAAATCTGCAGTTCTTTACGCGGCGGAGCGATCAGATCGCCTGGTTTGTTCCGCCACGATGTCGCTCCATGTGTTTTATTGGCAACGCCAAGGGCACGCAGTCGGCGCGGCCAGTCCCCGATACGATTCGGCGGCTGGAGCTCAAGCAGTTTGCGTTTCCCGACACGAGCGTCATGGATCTGTTCTTTGGCGCGAAACCGGCACGACTGCACGAGCTGGTCATTGATTCGGTCGCGGAACCAGTTGCAACAACGTGCGGCGACGACGAGATCCCTGTCAGCCTATTCTGCTCGTTGCCTACGACGCTCCGACGGCTCTCGTTGAGTTTACCGTGGCTCAACAGCACGATTCACGAGGACGGGTTTGCCCTGCTGGTCCGCGCGCTCCCGACCCTCGTGTGCCTAGAATCGTTTGCCTTGACGTCAACGTATCTGCGCAGTGGCTCGTCGAGTATCAAAACCCTGGCGCGTGCGCTCCGAAAAGTCTGGCGGCTCCGCGAGCTCGTGCTCGATTCGATTCATATCGAGTCGAGCAAGGATTTGGAGGAGTTTTGCGAGTTCATGTGCCACATGCCGCTGGAACTTGAGAGGATCGCGTTGACGGTGCGGCTGGTCGATATTTTGCGCCGCGGCGAGCTGTGTTGTGACACACCGCTCGTACTCTCTCTGCCACCGCCGGCGTCCGAATTGACGGTCTACTTGCCCCCGTGGAGGCTGTCAATGGCCCATCTCTTGTCCTTCCCGACGGGCCTGATCCGATTGTGCCTGCACGGACCGCCGCACCCACCAAATTGGGCCACGTCAGTACAAACTCTCAACGACCTGCTCCCGCACTTGCCGCACACGCTCATCGCTCTCGACCTGTCGTGGTGGATGATGCGCGATGAGGATACAGTCGTCATTCTTGGGCACCACTGGCCGCCGCGATTGACCTCGCTTCGGCTCCACCACTGCTACTTGACGCACGACGATGTTGCTCTGCTGCTGGCGCAGTGTGGATGGCCGCTATCTCTGACGCGCCTCGATCTGAGCGCCAACAAGTTGACCGACTTGCCTGGACCGTTGCCGCCGCGGCTACGTACGCTCGTCGTCGGCGGGAACCCGTTCGAAGAGGCCGGATGGCTTGCCCACTTGCCGCGCACGGTGGAGTGTCTTGACCTACGGTCGTTGGATGCGCATGCCGTCAAGCAGCTTGCCCGCGCGCTTATTAACGGGATTGCGCCGCGGCCAGGTCGGGTGCGGTTATCGCTGTGGCTAGACCATGATCTCGTAGCGCGCGGGTGGCGTGTGGCCGAGGAGGATGGTGGGCTATCGGATGAGGAGCTGGACCGGTTGAAAGCGTCGTTTTGCGTTGTCGGTTGAAGCTGAGTGTTTTTGGTCAACAACAGGAGCATTTTTTTGTCTGTTCTGTCGCTTGCTCGCTTCCTCGTCGATTTTTTCACGGCTCGTCGTCACAATGCAGGTCGCCAGGCATCTTGCTCAATAACATTGCTGAAGAATCTCTTGAGGAGGGCCGGTTGGGTTGCGGTTCTTCTTATTCACTTCCACATCGTTTGCCCACGTCAGAACAACAACATCCTCCTCCATCTGCTCTGCCCACGCTCTCCACTTCCGAAACGACCCAAATGCCTTTGATACTTGTTCGACTTCACGCAACATCATCAACACCGGAAACCATCAGCAAGCACACCAAGCATTCCACCCCGAATCAATCATGATTGTGGCCTGCAACCAGGCCGCGGCCCGCAGCCACTGGCTCTGGACCACCTTTGCATCGACGTTCTCAACGACATTTGCAGTTTTTATTACATGTCCTCGACCGCAAGTCTTTGACCTATCTTGCCCTCGCCGCACCTGGCCTGTTTGCGCCGGCAGTCCAGGTGCTCATTGCAAACCGCGACGTGGGTCCTGTGGCTGGGGTCTTTGTCCCAGGCGCTGACCGCTTTTCATTGCGCCGTGATGTCCAAGGCTATGACAAGTCGGAACCGCCTACCGAGTCGAGGCTTTGGTCGTTTACCTCGGCGTGAGCGCTCGCAAACTTGTCAAGGTCACGTTCGATATGGATGGTCGACAGCAGTTGTCATTGCTCCTGCCCGAGCGCGACATGGCCCGCGCTCCGTCTGTCCATGTAGCTTCAGTGAAATGGTCGTTGATTTCCGTCCCATTCGACACTTTGCAGCACTACACGATTAATTACGACCTCGAATTGTGGGCCGTTCCGTTCCATTGCCGCCGTCTGCATCTGGAAGGATCTCTCGAAGAAGAGAGGATTCGGCGGGCCATTGCAAATCGCACTATTCGGCATCCTGAGCTCTGCGACTTTTCGCACATTGCCACAGTCACGAGCCAGCCGACGCGTGCGTGGCCTGAGACGCTCGAGTCGTTGACTATTTCTTCCGAGGCTGAGCTGGAAGACGAGTCTGGTCTTCAAACTATCTTTGCATTGTTGCCACGAACGTTGCGCAAGCTGGCAATCAATGTCAATTGGTCGGCTCTAGAATGGGTGGCGGCGTTTGTCACCATGTGAACCGCCTCCCAGCACTCAAGGCGCTCGAGCTCGAGTCGCTTGAGCTCGTCGCTGGCGATACTAACCAGTGGGCGGCGTACGGCGTCATGAAATCGCTGTGCGAGTGCCCGAATCTTCGCAGTGTTCGAATTCGCGTGGTTTCGATGCGAAAGCCTGCGGATCTCGAGGCGGTCCCTGATATGGCCGCGATGATCCCCACGGGCCTGGACTCGCTCGATTTTGCGTGGCACTTTGTCCAGGACGGTCTGCACTACATTACAAGCCACCGCTCACGTTCAAGCCGCCGCACATCAAGCGCGACCTCACCATTCTTTTGTCGCTCTGGCAAGCCGATACGGTTCGGGCTCTGCCGCTCACCTCGGGCCTGACGCGGCTCAGCTTGTCGCGCGGCGACGATCCGGCAAAGCCCCGTGACCTTTTCCCGCGGCTGCCCACGAGGCTCATGGCGCTGAGTCTCGAATCGTGGCCTCTGGCCGGTAACGGTGCCATGGCGCTGCTGGCGCGCCATATGCCGCCGCGCCTCCAGTCGCTAACGCTCGTTGATTGCCATCTCGGGCGCGCTGACCTTGCAGCTATCACGAAATGCCAGCAGTCGCTGACGCACCTGCGTTTGCCGTTCAACCAGATTGACACTCTCCCAGCCCCGCTTCCGCCGCGTCTTCGCGCTCAATCTCCGCCTCAACTCGCTCAAGCAGGAAGAGTCTGCAAGGATTGTGGACTTGCCGAGCTCGTTGCGGTACCTCGAGTTGCCGTCGACGACGAATGTGGAAGCATGGGCGCCGTGGCTGCTCGCTCTCTTGCCGCGCAACAGTCCACACGAAAAGATCATGCTCGGGATGGATGTGAGCACTTTGCCAGAGGAAATGCAGGGCTGGATGAGAGAGAGACGTTTATTCTTTGGAGCCCAAACAATTGTCATGTTTTTCCTTGCTGCGAGCGGATTGGGTCACAGATTGTGCTATGGATGAGACTTGGTAGCGCCTCCGTTGTGTCTCGCCCTCACCACATTTCCACCTGCTGCATGTTCCACCGCCTTCCACCAATATCTCCGAGACAACGCATGCATCATCATGCTTGGCGAGCCCGGCATGAATACAAGCCCAACAGAGGTCGCTGCACCAGGACCCGCGTCGATAATGTCACCTGCCGCACTGACCAACTGCCATACTCCATTCTTCCTCGGCTCGCCGAGCTTGTGAGTGATCCATGTTAGCTGTCTTCGCGCTTTGACCTGCTGCATTTCGCTCTGGCTGCACCGACTCCGTTTGAACTATGTATCAAAGTCGCGATCCGCCTGGGCGCTGGATCTGAATCTTCCGTCGACCAACTGCGCCTCGTCGAGCCGGGTCAGGTGGAAATTCGCGGCATTGAAGTGAGGCGATTCTTCATTGCATGGCGGAGCGCCATGGTCTTTATATTCCACTTTTTCGAGGGATAGGTTCTTTGAATTGCCTTGATTGCTCTTCCACAGTTTGCTGTTGAACGTCTTTGGCATTGATGCATGTGGAGCTTGACGACCTGGTACATGGGACGTCATCATCTGCAGCTTTGGTCGGCGGTAATTGGTAAAATGGCCGCCATCCCGCATCGCCACGACGCCAGAGCAGCCCGCCGCGCCGTGTAGAGAGCATACTTTCGTCATATTGATACACTCTATGAACCCTGGGCAAGGAAGAGCGTAACAGGGCGCTTGTAAGTGAGCAAGCATCCGCAAGCATCCGAGTCGGCCATGCTGACTGTTGGCAGTCTGGCATGAGACTCTTCGCCCGACGCGCGTTGTTCTCTCGTCCAATGTCCAGGGTTGACACTGGTCACTTGTTGGGCCGTCGGCAGGGTCGGTCGAGAGGCGCTTAGAAGAAAGGCACGGCGAGGTTGTGCCGGTGGTTTCAAGTCGGGTGGCGTTTCTCTTCACGCCTTTCCACCTGTTACACGGCTGCAGCTTTCTCTCCCAAATCTCCACCCAGTCTCCACCTCTCCTCCACCTGATGGCATCACAGGCCAGTCTGCTGTCTTGGGGCGGACCGGAGTCTCCTTTCCTTCTCGTCCTTCTTCGGAGAGGATTCGGAGAGGAAAAGTTAAAGATGGCGACGACCCGTCGCCTCTCGCTGTCGCTTCTTGCACTCACCGCACTCCTCGCACCGCCTTGCACCCAAGCTGCAGAACAGACCGCCGCCTCCATTGTTTCACGTCAAGAAATAACACTTGCAGCAGCAACATGATTTGCGAGCCCGGCACTCTCGCACACCCGGCCAAGGTTGCGCAAGGGTCTGGACCCGAGTTGAGCAATGCTTGCAGCAACGTCATGGTTCACGAGTCCGACACGCTTGCATGTCCGGCCGTCGTCGCGCAAGGGTCCGAACCAGAGATGCCACCAACCGCGCCGCGATTACTTCCTACGCTCGACCAGCTCCCGTACCACGTTCTCTACCGACTTGCCGAGTGCATGAGCCAGCCGTGGTTGCCTGCGCGCGTCGATATGTTGCACCTCGCCCTGGCGGCACCGACGCTGTACGAGCCATGCATCGCTGCCGCGATCCGCACGGGCACCGGAATGAATTCGCCCAACTACCGGCTTCGTCTCGTTTATCCGGACCGAGTCGACTTGACCGAACACGAGATTGGCCATTTGGTCAGCGTGACCGACGTGGCGACCGACCGGCTCCAGTACTACTTGATTTTGCCGCCGCGCAATCACCAAGGGGCGCTGCTGCCGTGGGTCCAGGACAAGGGACGGTTCGGGCGCATCAAGCCCAGCCGCTGCTCCCGGAAGTGGTCTCTCTTACCCGTCCCGCTGCGCCAGAGGCTCACGTTTGACATGATTGGCAAGAACCCGAGTCTCGCTCTGCCGCCCCACTGCAAGTACATGTACTTGTACCATGCCGCGCCGTGGCGTGACCCGCAGTTCCAGTTCCCAAAGTCGCTCGCGATGCTTCATTTGAGGAATACCGTACCGGAAGGTGTTGACGCGAGCCAAGTGCTGTCGACGCTCCCTCGGCATTTGATGCGGCTGACGCTGTCGTACAGTAAGCCAGACCAGTTTGCGATGGTCGTTCCGCAGCTCTTGCCCCACGTTCCTCCGACGCTGACGACAATGACCGTGGACGGCCAGAAGGCGACGCGCGAAGACATGCATTGGATCGCACAACTTGTCGGCGGCATGCCCAACTTGACAACGTTCTCCATCTCGCTGCTTCGCTGCTGCGAAAAGTTTGAGAATGTTCTGGCCGCACTTCCACGGACGGGTCTCAAGAAGTTGTCGGTTTACGCATTTGATTCGGGTTTTGCCCTGGGATACGAAACGGACTCGGATATCGACGACGATGATGCTACCACCGACCATGATGTTGACGCCTCGGAGAATGGCCTTGGGGTAGGTGTGGAGGACGAGATTGGCCCTGCCCAGCATGCTAACGGCGACGCCAGTGCGACTGCCGCTCCCATTTTCGCTCGGCGTCGCTCTTCTGCCCGTCCCACAACGTTGCGCTATCCGACGACGGTCGAGTTCTTTGAATTGCGTCTCTTGTCGGCCGATATGCGCCGTATTGGTCTCGTCGGTCGTGATTTCCCCACGGTCACGCGTGAGCTGTCGATTGACGTGTCAGACTGGGGTCCCAACATGATTCGCACGTTGCCGCTCGCATCAACGCTTCGCCGGCTCAAGGTCCATTTTTCGGAGAACGCCAATGTGGATTCGATTGCGGCGGCGCTCTTGCCCCGTCTGCCGGCGTCGCTCCAGCGAATCGATTTTTGCGACAGCCCTCTGGGCAGCACGGCGTTCGTTCCTGCCCTTGCACAGTACCTTCCGCCGCAACTTTCCGATCTCTTGCTCGCAAACTGTGGCGTCTCGATCAATGACGTCGTGCAGTTGGCTGGGCGCTGGCCGCCAACGTTGCGGCGGCTCGACGTGTCGGGTCGGTGTCTGCCCCGGACCAACGAGGTGATGAGCCTTCTGCCCACTGGATTGCGCGAGTTGCGTGTTTAGAGCGGCAGCGTCGGTTTGCTTTTTGCTGTTTGTCATTCCCTGTCGATACTGTGGTTTCTTTCATTTGCATCTTCTTCGCGCTGAGCATCGTCAGTCAACGCTGGCTCAATCCGCTGGCAGGAAACCCGCTCATACCTCCAGCAAGATGGCGTGGGCATGGCTCACAAATTGCCTTGCAGCAGTCCTTGGCTTACGAGTTTTTGCGAGAGATGGTTTGAGGCTTTGAGAATGTGTCGCTTTTGACACATGCAAGCTGTTGCACCGACCTCTGCCAGACTTGGATGGCAAAAGATTGCAACGCAAGCAAGGTCAATTGAGTCTACGACGCGTCGCGGCTCCCGTTCTTCACCCCTTCTCTTTGCTGGCCAATCCATCGACTTCAACAACCCGCCATCGCTTTCCGCCAAGAGACGACACTTGCAGCAACATGATTGGCGAGCAACGCGACACGCACAAGAGCTCGGCGGTGGACGCCACGCATGATGAACCCGCGCCGACACTTGCCGCGCTCAACCAGCTCCCGTACCATGCTCTCTACCGTCTCGCCGAGTTTATGAGCGAGCCCTGGTCGTCTGCGCGGGTCGACCTGCTCCATCTCGCCCTCGCTGCGTCGACGCTGTATGAACCGTGCATGACAGTCGCGATTCGCACGGGTACCGGATTTGATTCACCTCGCTGCCGTCTCAAGCTGGTTGAACCGGACGAAGTAGATCTTGGCGAGACCGATGTCGGGCACTTGGTCGGCGTGACGGACGAGGCGACGCGTCGCGTCCAATATTACTTGATCCTGCCGCCGCGCGATCATCATGGAGCTCTGATGCCGTTGGTCAAGGGTTCCGGCCTGCATCGGGACAAGAAGCTCTGTCGCGCTTCCCGAAAGTGGTCTCTACTACCCGTCCCGCTGCGGCAGCGTCGCACGTTTGAGCTTATTGGCAAGAACCCGAGTCTCGCGCTGCCGCCGCACTGCGAGAGCATGTTTATTTACCTTGCTGCACCGTGGCGCGACCACCAGTTCCGGTTCCCCGAGTCGCTTCTCTCCCTCCATTTGATGAATTCTCCGGCGCGAGACGTGGACGCTCGCCGAGCGTTTGCAACGCTCCCTGCCCACTTGAAGTCGCTCATGTTGACATACAGCAAGCTGGGCCAGTTGGCGAAGATTATCGAGCAGCTCTTGCCCCACGTTCCGTCGGCATTGACGACCATTGTAGTATACAGTCATGACGCGGCAGATGACGACGTGCATGGGATTGCCGAGCTCGTGCGCCGATTGCCCTGCTTGACGTCGTTTTCCATGACAGTGCCGCGCGGCAGGGATGGGATCGACTTGGTTTTGGCTGCCCTTCCTCGCACTGGCCTCAAGAAGCTGTCTATTTGCGCTGACCATGGTGACCAGAGCGAAGACGAGGGTCCCGACGCTCTTGATGCGGCCGGCCAGGCTGGATTTGAAGCGGCAGAAGGCGGTGGAAATACTGGTCCTGCTCCTCCTCGTCCGACGCCACGTTTCCCAACAACTGTCGAGTCACTTGAGCTGCGTGTCCCATATCCCCAAATACGGCGGATTGGTCTCGTCGGTCCCAATTTCCCGACTGCCACGCGCGAGCTAAACATTGATGTGTCCGATTGGGACGCGACTATGCTCCGCACCGTGCCGTTGGCGTCGACGCTTCACCGGCTCCAGGTCTTCTTCTCAGACGAGGCCAATATCGGCACGATTGCGAATGTGTTTATGCCACGGCTTCCTCCGTCGCTCAAACAGCTCGACTTGAGCGAGAGTGCGCTGGGCAGCACGGTCGTGGTTCGCGCTCTTGCGCGGTATCTTCCGGCGCAACTTGCGACGCTCACGCTCGCGGATTGTGATATTTCCGTCAAGGACCTCAAACAGTTTGCTGGCCAGTGGCCGCGCACGCTGCGGCGGCTCGACGTGTCGGGTGGGCTGCTACCTGTGGATGGCAAGATTCCACACTTGCCCAAGGGATTGCGCGAGCTGTACGTGTAGCTGCTGCATGCGAACCCAAGCGGCCAGTTGATGGGCTTCGCGTTGGAAGCGGTTTGATTTCGTGGTTGGCCGATATTTATGATGATTTTGCCAGACTCTTCTCATCTCCTCACATCAACATCGCATCTCACGAGTCACGACAGATATAGGCTGCGTTCCACTGTGCATGTCATTCCACGCCTCCAATATCGGCCATTACAGCAAGAGCAATCCCCATACATCCCGCCCTCCCACTTCCTGCACAGCTCTCGCTGCTCGGCAATCCATCGAGCGCCTTTACGTGCAGGACTCGCGCTCGACTATCACATGCCACTGCCGCCAAGATGACAGTTCCGCCACGCTCGCTCGTTGAACATTTGCCCAACGATGTGCTTCTGACCCTTTACGACGGCATGGCGCAGTACGCCGGACTCGATGCTCTCCTTTCGTTTGCGCTCGCGACCCCGATCGCCTACGCGCCTGCGATCAAGGCCTCTCTGGCTCGTGCTCGCGGGATCTCAAATCGGTGGAGCTTCGAGTTCCGCGACCATGGCGAGACCATTCGGCTGGAATCACGAAAAGTTATTGGCAACTTGATCCACGCACGCTGCCCACGCTTGCATGTCGGGGAATGGTACTTGATCATGCCGCTGCGCGACAAGAACCGCCAGGACACACGCTGCAGCGGCCCCTTCCGGCTCGTAGGGTCACTTGCGTGGTCTCTACTGCCGATTCGCAACCTTGACCCGATTCGACATGTGCATTTGCAGGCGCGCGGGGACGAGCCCGAGTGGATGCCGAGTGTCTTGCCGCCGTTTCTCTCGACACTGTCGGTCGGCGGCGAATGGTTTGATGAACGCCGTGACTGGGACGATGTCCCGCGCACAGTTACGCATCTCGAGTTGCAATGGTGCCACATGGACGTCGACATCGCACAGGCGTTCATGGCGAGCATGCGCAACTCGCTCCGTCGGCTGACGATCAAGTACTACGAGCATCACCGTGCCAAATTCATGGATACTATCTTACGCGCGTGCCCGCCCGGGATCAAGCAGCTCGAGCTGGTGAGCCGCGGGCCGTATTCGGTCGCGGCCAATATCGGCGCGCTTCTCGATGTGATTCCAACACTGTTGCATCTCGAAACGTTTCGTATCATGAATTGCCCGAACAGGATGCCGCTGCAACTGCTCGCTGCGCTCGCGGCGGCGCCAAACTTGCATGTAATGCGGTTGGGGTTCCACGTCGACCCTGACGATCTTCCCACCCAGCGTCCACGATTTGTTTGGCCGCGAGCCGTGAAAGTCATTGATCTTGCCGTCGCGACGACGCTGGAGAATGGGCGCTCAGTCTCAGTTAGTCCAGCCGGGATCGCTGCCGCGGAACGGGCCATGCTCGAGTTCCTCCAGGGTTTGCCCATGGCAACCGACCGTATGAGCCTTGATGCACCGTGGTGGTCCGCAGATATGGTTGAGCAAGTGGCGCGGATTTGTCGGCCGTCTGTCACGTCGCTCACACTTGTGGCTCGTCCCGGAAATATTGCGGTTTCGTCGCTCACCAACTTGCATGTTCCCTCTGGGCTCCAGTTCCTGGCGCTGCATGGCTTCCAAGGATGCAACGTCCCGACGGTGCAACCGTCCGTCACTGTTTCTTCAATGCGCGGTCGCCATGAAGAGACGACCGCAGCATCACTACCTTCTTTCGCCTCGGTGTTTCCATTTGATCAAGGCACCGTGACCGATACGCGGGCGGGTTGGCCTTTGAACTTGCAAACGCTTGACATCTATAATTGTGACCTGCCGCTTGACGGGGCATGGATCAAGGTCTTGCCGTCGACTCTGCGCCACCTGTCCGTGCGGCACTGCAGGCTGAGCGACGACATTGCGCAACATTTGATTGACCGAAGCACCAAGATGGGAAATGGGATCGTTGTGGTTCGTCTGAGTCTGAGTCTCACTCGAAGCATTTCCTCGGAGACGCTGGCCATGCTCCAGGAGTCAGTGAATTATAGGATGCAGGGTTTGCGGTAGTGCATGTCGATGTGACGGTTGTCGCGTTAATGTTGTTACGTGTTGATACCCTCGACTGAATTTGACGGCGCCCGGCGCAAGGGGAAGGTGGAGAGACGTCAAGTTAGCATTTCCAATGTCCAGCTTGAGCGCCATGAGAGTGGACCCAGTTTGGCCGGCACATCGGGTGTGGACATCTGTGCGTCGCTGGACGTTGCGAAAGCGAGGACGGGAAGGGTCACATGTCCTTATGGCAAGTTATCGGGACAAAGGCGCCGAGCTTGAAGAATGTGGCTGCAGGGTGTTGGCCGCGTACTCCCAAAGTGAACAAATGTGACCACGTGGGTCGGTCAAACAACGACTCCAATCAACCTTGACCATTTCCCGCCCTCCATTCCCCATACCAGCACAAAGCATCAGTGCAGCCAATGATCTGGCGCAACATCTTGCGGCTGAGATATCACTGCTTGACCATGAGGTCTGTCAATGCTGCAGGCAAGCGTGGGGCAATGGTTTCAATGCCTTCTGCCAAGCCTTTGCCGACGCAAAAAAGAGAGGGACGACGCAGTGTTGCCGGCAGCGGAAGCTGCGCACACCAAGCTCGCGACAATGATTTTGCTTCGTTGCTGTTGCTGGACGCGTCCATTCTTTGATCGCGATCTGTCTTGGCTCACTGGCGGATAGGAACGGGATCGAAATCGAAATCGCGCGCGATTGGAGCTGGGGCTGCCACCCTCCAGCTCGACGCCGGCGAGATAGGGAACGGTGTTGCCAGGGGGTTATTTTTCTGTTCGCAAGTCGCCAGAGGACGTCACCAAGGATCGCTTTCTGTTTCCAAGCATCACGAGATTCTGCTCACCCGTGCACCCCCACATGCCCTCGCTGGGGCAGAGCGGCCGTGCTGCAGACCTCACCATTCTTTGTTGGAGCACCCCATTGGCCACAGAGCATGATCAGCAAGGCCAGGACTGGAGAACGGGACTTTCTAACTGATCATCTGCTAAACAGGGTCGGACATATGGTTGCGCGTAATCAAGGGGTGTGCTGCAGTATGATGTTGGTGACAGCGCTGATGCGCTCTTGGGTTCAAGATGTGACGTTCTTTTTGTGCTTGTTCGGTTTTCGTCGTGGAAAGGCTCGACATTCAGCAGCATTTCCGAATGAGTTTTTTACAAGAGCCCGCGTCGATGCCAAAAGCCTCACGGCATCGATTATTAGCTGCTTGTCTTGAAGCTCGTCGCCCACAAAGAGGCGCTCATGCTGGGTTGACAGATCCAAGTCGGTTAACGACTGAAGCGGTGTGAGACGAAAGACAAAGAATTCTTTCTTCTCGAGTGATGCGATCCATACAAAGCAAGTTAGAGAGCTGTGCACAATGGCAAAGGGCGGCGTTGGGCAGATTCTTCAAAGAACAAACGTGCAATGCACGTTTAGAATCATGACTGGGTGATTCATGGCACTACACCGAACCTTTCCTTCAACCGGCCTTGGCACACTGCCCCGACATGGATACGGACATTCCGCGTCATAAGTCCACGTTAGCAGCTGAATTGTCCAGCTCCGAGTGCAAAAGTCTTTTCGCTCTTGCTTTGCTTCATGTGTGCTTGATGGACCAAGTCCGCTTCTGTTTTGACATTAAATTGCAACCGTTTTACGTTAAACCCTGATTTGAAACGATATTTATCTTTTACCTTGAACGTCAAGCGAGAGTAACTCGGTACACAACTTATCGAGGGCAGTGTCTCAGTGGGCGCGACGCGGCCAGCCGCACGCTGTGTGCAGGGGTGTGTATTGTGGCTGTCATCAAGACGCTCCTCACTTTTTGACGACCCACCCCATACTCCTCGATCGACCCCCACAACTGCCACCGCTTGCAATTAAGTTTTTTTGATGCACCCTAAACTCGGTGCGAAACTTGTTCAAATCATCGCGGTGGTTGCTGAGATCTCGCCACAACGTTGAGGTGGCAGAGTTGCTGCCCAAAACACTTGGCAGTCCCAGCCAAATGACGGTCCGCGCCGAGCCTGAAGTATACTTTGCAAGAAAGTGCCTATGATGCCTTCAAGACTTTTGAGAGTCACAACCCATGCGACGGATGGGCTTTAGAGCCGACAGAATAAGCAGGGCATGAAGATGAGGTCCAAATTGTGACGTTTATTCTTGGCGGACATCAAACCATTCCATCAGCAACGTCATGTCCGTCTGTTGGAAACCCACCATACTGCCATGAATATGGACGCGGACACGCCGATGCCAGGGACGCTCTGGGAACCGCAACATCAGTTGCTCCATGGCCTTGCTTGTCAACTGAGCACCTGCAGCGTGCCCAGCAAGTGCGCAATCCGCGTATCCCCCAGAGTTGCATTAGATTCGTGGCGCAGTGTACGCAGCCTTGGCAGGACAGTTGAGGACACATTCCCCCTGCTTGATAATATGTGGTTTGGGTTCCAAAATGTCTGGATCGCATACCGGATCGCAATGCAGAGCGCTGGAGCATACAAGGCGAGCGAGGCAAGAGCAAGCTGGAACAACGACAGACCGCGGTCCAAGTCGTATAATTGTTGGGATACGGCGAGCAGAATGTCATGCGGGAGCCATTCGAGCGTCAACGGTCGCTTGTGACCAGGCAACGTTGGGAACAGCGACGTCATCTTCGACACATGCAAATAGGCAACCCGCAATATGCACGTCAAATATTAGTGTCAACAGGGCGCATCCAATCGAAGCAACATTTTTTTTTTCTGGCTTACTCGAGCTGTTGGCTCTGCTGGTCAGCGCATTGAAGGAGGGCCAGTAAAACGACGAGCTCTCAAATAGCACAGCATCAAAGGATGCAGCGTGCGTACGTTCGAGGAACATGAGAACAGGATGCATTGACGCAAATTCAGAGTCTGAAATTTCACGCTTCAACGATGAGCCGTGCAACGGGAAATGGCTGCCATAATCTCGCATCCTCTCGCGTCCAGAGCAAGACCCTCCATTCATTTCTGCAAAACGTCAAGCGCTTTAACGCCAAAGAATGACCCGCAACAGCAACGTGAACGAATGACCAACGAAACAAGAGGCAGAGAAAGAAAGTGGCTACAGCAACGGAAACCAAACGAAAAGCAAACCCGTATGCACGGCCAAACTCATCACGCAGACCAACCTATCGCCGCTCTACTCGTCCTTGAGCTTGAGGAAGTTGTCAATCGCCTTGGACAGCAGCTCAATCTCGGCATCGAGACTCGCGAGCTTACCCGCCGTCGCCTCACGCACGTCAGCCTTGACCTTGGTCTCGTAACCCTCGACCTGCGTCTTGGCGCGGAGCGCCTTGGCGGCGGCCTCGGTCTTGGCGCGCTTGGCCGCGATCTTGGCCACTTCAGCATCCACATCCACGTGGCCCTTGACCATGAGCCCGACGGCAGCCTGCTCCGACAAGTTGGCAACCGCGCACCCGGCCGGGATCGTGGCCACGACTTCGACCGTCTGCAGACCCTTGATCAGCGCTCCCATGACGTTGGCCGATCCGCGGAACTGTGCCTGCGTCGCAGGTTCGGTCGCACGAATGTAGACGGCCGCGTTGGCCACCGAGTACTCGGTCATGAGCGACCGTACGGCCTTGACCGCGTCGAGCACCTGCTCGAACGCGCGCTCCGCGGCCTCGTTGGCCCAATCGGCGCGCGGTTCCGGGTACGCCGCGATTACAATCGACTCGGGCTGGTCCTTTTGCCGCGGCAGGCGCTGCCAGAGCTCTTCGGTCACAAACGGCATGATCGGGTGCAGCATGCGCAGACCCAAGTCGAGGCACGTGTAGAGCGTCGCGCGCGACGACTCGGTCGTTAGGACCTTGCACGCCTCGAGGAACACGTCGCACAGCTCGTAGAGCCAGAACTGGTGCATGGCCGTCGTCGTGTTCATGAAATTCATGGCCTCGAGCTGCACGTTCACCTCGGTGATCGCATTGTTGAGCTTGGCCAGGATCCACTGCTCGACGAGACTCAAGTCCTTGACCGACCAGTTGGCCGGCATCTTGAAATCGGCCGGCAGCTTGGAGAGCGCAAACCGCGTCGCGTTCCACAGCTTGTTGCAGAACTTGCGGTACCCTTCGACGCGCAGAATGTCGAGGTTGATATCGCGGCCCGTCGACGTGTAGGCGCACAGCGCAAACCGCAGCGCGTCGGTGCCGCACTCGGGAATCCCGCGCGGGAAATCCTGCTTTTGCCCGGCCTTGGCCTTTTCAACCTCGCGCGGGTCGAGGTTGCCCTCGTCGAGCCGCGCCTGCAGCGCCTGCAGCGTAATGCCCTCAATCACGTCGAGCGGGTCAATCACGTTGCCGAGCGACTTGGACATTTTGCGGCCGTGCGCGTCGCGCACCATCGCGTGGCAAAACACCTTCTTGAAGGGCACCTTGCCCGTGAGCTTGATCCCAAGCATGACCATGCGCGCGACCCAGAAGAAGAGAATATCCCAACCCGTCTCGAGCAACGACGTCGGGTAGAAGAGCTCCAGGTCCTTGGTGTTGTCGGGCCACCCGAAAATCGAAAACGGCCACAGACCCGACGAGAACCACGTGTCGAGCACGTCCGGGTCCTGCTCGAGCGTGAACTTGGCGTTCGGGAACCGCTTCTTGGCCTCGGCGTTCGCCTCGGCCTCGTTCCGGCCAGACACCCAGTACTTCTCATCGTTCTCATCAATCGCCTGGCCGGCAATCCGGATCAGGAACGCGGGGATCCGGTGGCCCCACCAGAGCTGCCGCGAAATGCACCAGTCCTGGATGTTCTCGAGCCAGCGGAACCATTCCTTTTCCGAGGCCTTGGGCGTGATTTCGAGCTCGCCGGACCGCACGGCCTCGAGTGCAGCAGCCGCCATGTCCTTGCAGTTGACCCACCACTGCGGCTTGAGCCGCGGCTCAATCACGTCGCCCGACCGCGAGCACGTCGGCACAACCATCGGGTTGTCCTTGGTCTCGCGATAAAGCCCCTTTTGCTTGAGCGCGTCGAGCACCGAGTACCGCGCATCGAACCGCTTCTGGCCGGCAAACGAGCCGGCGTTCTCGTTGAGCGTGCCATCGTCGTTGAGAATGTTGATAAACTCGAGCCCGTGCCGCTTGCCAATGTCGTGGTCATTCGGGTCGTGCGCGGGCGTGATCTTGACGGCACCGGTCCCAAAAGCCATGTCGACATAGTCGTCGGCGACGATCGGGATCTTGCGGTCCGTAATGAACGGGTGCGCCGCAAACTTGCCGACAAGGTGCGCGTACCGCGTGTCCTTGGGGTTCACGGCAATCGCGGTATCACCGAGCATCGTCTCGATACGCGTCGTCGCGACCACGAGCTCCTCGTTGGTGCCGATGATCGGGTAGGCAAACGAAATAATCACGCCAAACTCGACCTTGCGGTCGTAACCCGGCAGCGACAGGAGCGTGCGGCCCTTGAGTTCTTTGTTCTCGACCTCCAAGTTCGACAGCGCCGTGTTCAGGTGCGAGCACCAGTTGACGAGCCGCGTCGCGCGGTAGATGATGCCCTCCTGGTGCAGCCGCACAAACGCCTCGTTGACGGCCTTCGACAATTTCGGGTCCATTGTGAAGCAGGCACGGTCCATGTCGCCGGAACTGCCGATGCGGCGCAGCTGCGTGTAGATGCGGTTGCCGTACATGTTCTTCCACTCCCAGACCTTTTCGAGGAATTTGTCGCGGCCGAGCGCGTGCCGCGTCGTCTTGGACTCTTTCCAGAGCCGCTTCTCGACGACCGACTGCGTCGCAATGCCCGCGTGGTCGCACCCGGGGTTGTAGAGGACGGTCTTGCCCTGCATGCGGTTCCACCGGGTCATGGCGTCCTGGATCGAGACGGTCAGGGCGTGGCCTATGGAATCGCGACGCGGTCAGCTCCCACGAACACCCTGCAAGGACTCGCCCACCCACGTCCATGCAAGAAAACGAGAAAATGTACCGAGATGCAGCGACCCCGTAACATTCGGCGGCGGGATCGGAATCACATAGGTCCCCTTGGGCGACGCCTTGCCGTCCTTTTCGAGCTTCGGGTGGAAGTAGCCCTGCTTCTCCCACCACGCGCCCCACGCGGCCTCGACCGCCTTGGGGTTATACGCGTTCGCCATCGGCGTTGACATGTCCTTTTTCGCACCGGCGGGCGTCGTGTCGACGACGGCCACGGGCTCCGCGGCCTTGGGCGCGGGCGCCGCCTTCTCCTTTTTCTCCTTCGGGACGGCGGTAGCGGCCTTGGCGGCCTGCGCGGCCTGCTTGGCCAGGAATTTCTCGAGCTTGGCCTTCTTCTTGGCCTCGTTCTTGGCCTGGTTCTTGGAGAGCTCCGAAGCGGCCGCGTCGGTCGCGTCGGTACTGGCAGCCGGAGCGGGAGCGGCGGCCTCCTTGGGCGCGGCAGCGGGAGCCGCAGCCTTTGGCGCGGCCTTGGCTTCGGCGGCCTGCTTCTTGTCGGCGGCTGGCTTCACATCCTTCTTGGCGGCCGGCGCAGTGGCGGCAGCGGCGGCAGCGGGCGTCGACACGGGTTCCGCGACGGGCACCGACGCGGTGCACGCAGCCGTCGTGGCGGTGGCGGCAGGCACCGACGGCGCGGGCGCGGGCGCGGGCGCGGCCTTCTTGGCGGGTTGAGCGGCGGCCTTGGGCGTCTTGCCGGCCATGGTTGCGGATGCGGCGAGTTGCGGAGCGCAGACGGGTCCTGAGGGGATCTTATCGCGCGCGTCGCGGTCGTGTGTGCGTGGATTCGAGGATGGGGGTGGCGGTCGGCCGTGGATCGGGACGCGCGCGACTGTGTGGCGACGGGCGTGTTGCATTGGTCACGCGACGCCGAGTCTGGCGCACGTTGACGGTTGCTCACCACGCGAAGTCACTCTCCGAAGGGGTCAACACCAAGTCGATTACAACCGCACCGAAATGGAATGGAATGCAAGAAAATGGACACACTGATATGCAAGCAAAAATGACAGGCCGGTAAGGAGCGACGACGAGGGCGAGGTCCGAGCGAGCGCGCACGCGCGGCGGTGGGCCAGAGAGCATGCGGCCAGGGGATGCGCGTCGCCGCCCGCGACCGGGAAAAAAAAATGTCACAAAAACGAATGTGCAACTGCGCTACGTCCCACTCTACGCCATGGCGACGAGCACGGCGCTCAGGAAGGCGACGACCGCAGCGACAAGCGACGACACCCCGGCGTGTGCGGCCGTCGTCGGCGCGTTCGCCGAGAAATCACGCAGCTTACCTGGCGTCGCCCCCTCGGCCGTGGCCAACGGGTCAATCAAGGGCCCGTTCCCAACGACGGCACCATTCGACCCGGAATCCGCCAACGTCTTGTTATCGAGCGTGTCCGGCGCCGGCACGTAATCGCAATGCAAGTTGCAGTACCGCGACTGGTCCATGCAGTACTTGTTGGTGCGAATCGGCGACGTCGAGACGGGGTAGACCGAGTTGATGGCGTTGATCAACGAGGTGGCATTATCGAGCAAGTCCTGGTTCGAGTTCCACAGCATCAGGCCGCCGTACCCGTTGCTCGCCGCGTACTTGGCCTTTTCCTTGACCGTGTCGGGCGTGTCCATGAACCACACGGTCGACCCGTTGTAGTAGACGTTGGTCACGCGCGCCTTGTCATTCGTCGACGTCCACCCCTTGGTGTTGCGCAAAAACTGCGTCATCAACGTATTGTAGGCGGTGGGCGTCGTCGTTGCCGCGTTCTTGACCGAGTACCCAAACCCTTGAATGTTGTCGCGGAACGGACCTGATGGCGGGATGTTGGACCACCCGATCCCGTAGAGCGGAATGCCCATGACCAGCTTGGACTTCGGGAACCCCGAGGCCACAAACGACTTGAGCCCCGAGTCGACCGTGTTCTTGATTTCGTCGGCCGAGTCGCCCGGGCCGGCCTGCAGCGCGCCGCCGGACCGCGTGCGGTCCTGGTTGTGCTGGTACTCGTAGGCCATGACGAGACCGTAGTCGAGCGCGTTGGCGATCCGCGCCCACGCGTCCTTGGACCCGGCAAAGACAAAGCCCGTCAGCGCGGCCGTCAGTTCCCAGTCCTTGTGCCCGCCCTTGTTCCACGTCGACTTGGCCTCTTCCAGGAACGATGCGAAATTGACGTGGTCGTCGTTGCGGTAGGTGAAGGTCGGGTTGTCGTCCTTCTTGGTTGCCGGGAACTCCCAGTCGATATCGAGGCCATCGAACCCGTAGGTCTCCATGAGCGACGTGGCCGACTTGACCGCCTGCGTGCGGCCCGACGACGACGCGAATGCGTCGGAGAAGTTGTCCGACCAGATCCAGCCACTATGCACGGTCAAAAACGTGCGTTAGTGTCACGCGTGCAAACGTCTCCACCCCACCCACCGTCAACAACGTACCCGACCGACAAAATCAACTTCATGTGCGGGTACTGCTGCTTGAGCAAGAACATCTGGTACAACTCGCCCTTTAAGCACGACCCCGTGCAGTTGCATTTCGTATCCGAGTGGCCAAACGTGCGCTGCGTGGACTGCTTGATATTCAGTTTACCGGCGGGCGTGTTCGACGGACCCTCGAGCGTGATCGTGCCGTCCTTCCAAATATTCGCAAACGACCAGACCAGGTGCGAGATTTGCTGGCCCGGAATCTGCCACGGCTTGACACCCGTCTCCTGGTAGTAGTAGTACGAGAAGACGAGGTTCTTTCCGCCCTTGGATGCGGGCGCAGGCGATGAGTTGTTGTCGTCCTTGTTGTCATTGTTCGAGTCGTCCTTCTTGGCCGCGGGCGCAGGGGACGGGGACGCCGCGGGTGCGGGTGCGGGGTTCGACTTTTGCGGCGAGGCGACGACGGCCATGGCCAGCATGGCCGCGAGCAGGACGGCAACGACCGCGGTCAACGACAGGCGCGCCATGGTGCAATTGGGCGGTGGAGAAGGTCGGCGAGCGGAGGAGCGTCTATTCGTTCGTGAGGAATTCGCAGGACGGCGAGCGTGGCGAGCGTGTTGAGCGTGGCGCACGAGGCTCGGTCTATTGCAGCGGGTCTATGGGTGCGACCAGCGTCGTCGTCGAGCTCGGCTTCGTCGTCGTCGATAAGCGCGCGGTAATGAAGTTGGAGCGTCGCGCGCGGGGGTGGGTTGTTGGTGCGTGGAGAGGATTGGGTGACGAGGCGAAGGACGACTTGAGCGTGGGCGCCGTTGTGTGGTGAACGGCCGCAGCAATGAATGAATGATTACGCCAAGCTGGATGTGGCGCAGCACCTGGGCCCAAACGCCTCCATGGGTGCATGTGGCTGGGCGCGCACGTCTTGCTGGTCAGACACAACCTAACCAACGACGCGTCTCGCACCCCGCTCTGGCGATCTTTCTCGCAGCGGTCGCGCTCGAGCCGGACCGGCCGGCGACCTGCACGGTGCGTGCGGCAACGGGGAGCAGCAACGACTTCCGGAAGTGCTCTGCTCCAGGCCAAGCCGTGCGATTCAGGTCGCGAAGGCACCAGTTCGCGCCCCAACCTGTAGAAGCGACTGGCTGTTGTCGACTGCGATGGTGTGCAGCGCGACTTGATCCCCGAAGGCGACTCGGAGCGGGGAGCTCGTGTGTAAAGCTGGCCGGTGCGCGTCGTTGCCCTGTTCGTTCGTTTCATTGCTGAAATCGGCCAAAGAGATCTGTCGGCCGTCAGGCAGCTCCATTCTAGGAACTGAGGTCAGGCAAGGCCAGTCAAGCAAGGCTGATCAAGCAGACCCAGGCACTTCCTGATCCGTGACGTCGATCAGTTGGGCCATTCCTCGTTCGTCCGAGTGCAGTGATAGCATTTACTTACAGGCGTGCAAGGCGGGCTCAACACGGATGGGAATAATGAGGCCACAGTCCAATCCATTTGCCAACTCATGCGCGACGCTGTCCAGACTGATCATGGCGGCACATAAATATCATTCTTCGAGTGCGCGCCTCGAGAGCGGTGCCTACCCGTGACGTCGGCAACATGTAGAGGAAGCAAGGACCATGCTGGCGGCCTGACACCTGCAATCAGCGCTCGCCACGGCGGCCTATGCACTGGCTTCAAGTTCCGCGTCGCCGGCCACCGCTAAGACCGGGTCGACGAAATGCACGAGTGATGCAAATACGCAGGCATGTATCCGTGACCAAGATCCGGTACTGGAGCCGTGGTGGACGCGCAGCACCATTCGCTGGCCGGACTCAACAGCAGGGCGCGTGCAGACGCGATCGCGATCGGGTTGTGCCGTGCGGGATAGGTACGAGTGCGCGGACAGGTGGAGAGTGCGACTCGACATGTGCAAGGCACGCGTGAGTGAGGAGGTGAAGTGCGCGACAAGATGAGCCTGCAAATGAGCGGGAGAAGGTGAAGACTGAAGACCAGCACGGTGCGATGAACGTGCACACCAGTGCAAGTGGCAGACGGCCACCTTACCAGGACATGGACCGGGGCGCGCCCACGCTCATTAGTGGGACTATCTCCTCACGCTGACAGCTAGAAGATGGCAACAATGAATCAAGAAAACAGGAATGTCTTGTCGTCAAGAACCAGACAGAATTGATCAACTGAAGCATGGAAACGGTCAAGAAGCGGAACACTAAAATGCCCTCATCCAGCGCGTGGAACCTGGTGGCGCACAAAGATGGGAAGGAGAGGTCAGCGGCGCATCCGCGACCCGCGGCGAGGCACCGGGGCCAAGCAACATCTAGTCGCGCGACGGCGACGGCGTGCGCGAGTACGACCGACCGCGCGGCTCGTCGCGATCGCGGTCGCGACGGTCACGGTCGCGCGGGGGCGTGCTACGCAATCGAGCATTCATGTCAGTCATCCATCATTGTCGCAGGACCGGGGAAGAACGTCAGGAAACGTACCGAGACCGCGACCGCGACCGCGAAGCGTGGCGGCGACTGCTCTCACGATCGCGCCCACGGCGCGACGACGACACGGGCGACCGTGAGCGCGACCGGGACCGGGACCGCGAAGCATGGCGGCGTGGCGGCGTGCGCGACCGCGAGCGGGACCGCGAGTGGTGCCGGCGCGAGCTGCGGCGGTACGACGACCGCGACCGCGACCGGGACCGAGACCTCGAGTGGCGCCGCGAACTACGGCGATAAGGCGACCGCGACCGGGAACGCGACCGCGAGTACCGACGCGAGGAGCGACGGTAGGGCGACCGCGACCGGGAACGAGACCGCCGACGAGCCGGGCCGCTGCGGTAGGAGAGCGGCGGCGGGCGGCGCGCGAAACCCATGCCGCGGTCCTCGTCGCGCATCGGGCAGTCGCGCGACCAGTGGTTCGGGTCGCCGCACCGGAAGCACGCGTTCGAGCCGGGCTCGGCCTTGCGCGCCTGGTGGATCCGATATAACGAGATGAGAGCGAGAGCGCAGCGAGAAGGTGGAGAGCGAAGAGGTCAAAAAAAAAAGCGATGTGCAAGAAGAGAGGAGAGTGCGCGCGAGAGAGTAAATTCAAGTCACGGTCAGTCCACACGCTCTCACGCAAACACGGTTAACGACAACGGGCTTGGACGGCCTTGGACTGAAACTGCCTTCAGAAGATGACTTTCCACTTGCCCATCGGCATGGCTTGGGGGGTCACTTGGACATGGAGAAGAAAAGCCGGCCGGCACATGTGCCTTGGTCCACCTCGCCACCGCCACCTTCGCCTTCTGCTCCTCCATCGGCGCATGCGCTCGGCCCAGATCCACTGCTCTTGCCCCTGGCCATGATCTTGGGTCTTGGACGCTTCCCCATCCTCCTCCCCACCTCCTCGGTCCTTGGTCCCACCGTGATCACTTCCAGACGGCCATCGAGCGAATAAAAATGAGTGGATCCGCCCTCGCGCTTCCGCGCCCGTACCCGGTTGTCCAAGAGAAACGCTCCCAAGCCATGTACCCGACGAACCGTCCAAGCCGAAAGGAAGAAACGGGGTGGGTGCACAAACGAACCTTGGCAAACTGCACGGCGATGCGCTCGCCCATGAACTCGGACCCGTTCTCGACGAGCGCGTGCTCAGCGTCGGAGCGCTCGAAAAAGTCGACAAAGGCGTACCCGCCGCGCTTCACCTCGCAGCGGCGGATGCGGCCGTGCCGCGAAAACAGACGCTCGAGGTCATGCTTGGTCGTGTCGAGGGCGAGACGGCCTGCGATGGCGTGCAGGGGCACTCGTCAGCGTCGGAGCATCGGCATTGGGCGCCGGCGGCGACAATGGTGGACGAACCGATGAAGAGCGACGTCTCCTCGAGCTGGCGGCCGGTGCCATTGACGCTGTCACCGCGGGCGCTGCCGCCGCCGTTGCCAAAAGGCTGCTCTTGCGGCAGCTGCTGCTGGTGGTCGATGTCCATGGAATCCATGGTGTTGGACTGCTGGCGCGCTGGTCAGAAACGCGGGGAGAGCCAACGAGGGAACACGTTTGCGTGCACGGCCTCTGTCGGACCGACTTGACTGACTTGGTCAATGTTCTTCGATTGGCATGCTGTCGCGGCGTTCTCGCGCCAGCTCGCCACAGAAGATCAACACACGTGCTGGCACGCTGCGAGTTGCTGCCAGCAACCATCAACTCCCTTGTCGATGGGAGCGACAGGAGCGGCACGCCCTCGCGCGATTAGAGCTCGCAGTCTTCGTCCGTAGCGTCCACCCCGCATTTATTCTCACAAAAGCGACCCGCTGTTCTTGCCAACCACGACCACCAACGCACGGCAACTTCTCGCATTCGGTCAGGCCACGCGCAAGCTGCAGTATTCGAGCCCGACGGCGCCGTGGTCAAGGCCACTGACGGTGTTCCGGGCCCGAACACCCATTGTCCTCGTCCCCGCCGCCTTGCCCAACCAATTGCCGCGCTTCAGGCCTTTCCGCATTCTCTTTCAACTGTTCGACGAGTTTCGACTCGACGTTGCCGACCAATTCGACTTTCCGGCCACCCGTCTCGACCACCCGACCGACCACTCGCCGACGACGACGACGACGCCCCGGCCATGCGGCTTGTCTTCCACCAAGACGGCCTCTGGCTGTGGCTCTCGCACGCCAACGTTGTCATTGCCGGCATTCTCGTCGTCATCCAGGCCATTCTCCTGTTCGTCCAGGCGCTCCTCGCCTTTCGTTCGGCACGGCATGGCCCAGCACACGCGGCCACAAGAACGAATGCGGGTCTCGACCGACCACTGCCCCTGAGCGAATTGCGCCGCGCGCTCTACTCGGTGGTCGATGCCTGCTGTGACATTCTGGCCTGGTTCCTGTTTGTCCTGTCGTGGATCCCCTGGTCCCTGTCGGTCCTCTACTATTGCCTGTGCTCGGTCGCGGTGTTCTTGGTGGACGAGGTGCCGTTCCGCGTACGTAGGGGGTGGAGTATGGTCAAGGCCAAGGGCGTTTGGAGTACGGTGTCGCTTTTTTTGGCTGCTCGGTTGACGGAGGACATCAGGATACTCATCACTCACTCTCTGTAGAACCGTTTGTCTGCACCATCGCCTGCGCCAGCAGCTTCTACTTTGCCGAGTCCACGGGCTTCTTTGCCGCCCTGCTTCCGTCGACCTGGTTCTGTCCGTAATCCCTCTCTCCTTCCCTTCTTCACCTCACCCATTCCACCATTCACCCCCGAAATCCAGACATGTCCTCGTACGGCGACGCGCACCGGCTCGAACCCGCAACCCCGATCCCAACCGCCGGCACCACCGTGCAACAGCGGTTCCGCGCGGCCACGACCAAACGCAAACTCGCGTTCCCGATGACGCCTTCGCGTCCGGGGTCCGAGGCATGGAACGCGCGCCTGCGCGCGATGCGCAGTCGGTCCGACCCGCAACGGCACCCTGGGCACGCCGTGCACGACCCGGCTGTGCGGTTTGCGCACGGCGCGCACCCGGCGCATGCGCACCGACGGAAAGCCCGCCCGCGGACGTTGTCGGACGAAGCGCACGAGAACCCGTTCGTGGCGCGCGAGGTGGACGAGCAGTGGACGGGCGAGTCGCACCCGGATTACCACCGCGGGGCGGGACCGCGGGTCACGCCGGAGCACCTCCGGCAGCAACAGCACCAGCAGCAGCAGCACCACGGGTACCAGCACTTCGCGCACCGGCAGCACCAGCACCAGCACCAGGGGTCGATGCGCCCGTCGCCGCAGCAGCTCGAGCAAATGGTCTACCAGCACCAGTACGACGAGTACGTCGACCACGAGTACTTGCACCAACAGCAGCAGTACCAGCACCAGCAAGCGTACGACGCGCCGCACGAAACCGAACAACAACCGCCGCCACCACCACCACCACCCACCGCTGCCGCGGCGCTTCCGGAACCTCGCAGGAGAAAACTCAGCGCGCCGGCGCGCACGAACGCGGTCGTTGCCGCGAGAGCCGCCGCCGCCGTTTCCGCCACCGAGCAGCGTCGCGCCAAAATGGCCAAGCTCGAGATTGAGCGCGCGCGACGAGCCGCTGCCGCGTCGTCGTCGGCGCCGTCCTTACCAGAAGTCGGGCTCACCGCGGCCGAGCGTGCTGCACGCCGTCGCAGTTTGTCGCAGCCGCCGGAGCGCAGGACGCCGAGGCAGCAAAGGGTGTATGATTCGGCGTGGCATGAACCGACGGACCCCCAAGCGGCGGTGCCGTTTGATGAGAACAGACCGATTGCGGCCCGCGGTGGGTATTGGGGTGGGGAAGTGCCGTTTGATGAGCAGCCCGTGGGCGGGCAACAGCAGCAGCAGGACCAGTACGGCGGGTTTGGGGGGACGTTCATGGACGAGCATGCCGCGCACGACGACCATTACTACCACCAGCAGCCACAACAGCAACAGCAAACCCAGGACCAGTTCGCGTTCGGCCGGTTCGGCATCACCCCACCCGCGCCCGCGCCGGCGCAGCAACAACAACAGCAGCAGAGACAGCAACCAACGAGCTGGTTGATCCCCGCCGACCCGCCGGCCGCCGCCACGTCCAGATGGACCGCACCCGCCAAACCCGAACCCTTCTCGCACTTGCCGAAACCCGTCGCGCAGGCGAAACCCGCGGCGGCGCGGCCGGCGCGCAAGATGTGGAAACCCGTCGACGAGCGGACGCCCGCGGTTGCGGCACGTACGACGGCCGCGACGAAGGCCGCGCCCGCCGTGGCGACAACCGACTCGCCCCGCGGCAATGACGGGTTCCCGGATTACCGCAAGCACGCGACCGTGTTCGCGAGCGACCCACCGCTCGTTCTCGAGTCGCCCGCGAAGAAATTCCAGGCGGTGGTGTTGCAGCCGCGCAAGCCGGCGCCGCCTGGTCGGCCGAGAGGCAAGGTCGGTGCGACGACGGCGAAGGGGGCGAAATCGGCGGGCACGACGTCGGCCGCGAAATCGACGACTTCAGCGGCCGCCGCTGCGAAAACGACCACGTCGACGGCACGGCAGCAACAGCAGCAGTCCAACAATTACTGGTGGAGCGAACCCGCGCCCGTCGACCCCGACGCCGTCCCCCCACCCGGCCGCGGAATTCCACGTACCCCACACGTCCCGCGGCAACCGTCGCACCTGCGCGAAGTCATGAACGTGTCGCGCGCATCGACGTCCCCCGCGAACCCGACTCCTCCGGACCAGCATGCCAACAACGGGTGGTTTCGTCCGCCGACGCAGGACGCGTGGAGCCACAACCAGCTCAATGACGACGACCTGAACCAGTACCTGCGCCCCGAGGATCTCGGCCCGGCGGCGACGCTGTTTGGCGGTACCGGGAACGGCAATTTCTACGCGCCGCCGCCGCCGCCGCAGGCACTCGGATTCCAGTCGCCGCCGCGGATCGAGGACACGTTCCACGAGTCCTTTTTCCACGACGATCCAGACCATATTTTTGGCGCGCGCGCATCGTACCACCAGGCGATGACGCCCGAGGACGGCGACCATGGGCCGCCCAAGGGCACCTTGCAGGACGAACTCGTGCGGCACGAAGCGCACTCGGTCGCACACATGTTCGGGAACCAAGGCGCTGCGGCCGCGGCTGAAGGGTCCGGCCGCCCTGGCGGTGGGTTGCGGTCCGCGCGCGACGTTCTCAACAAAACGCGCGTCCGGCCTGGTGGGGCGACCGGGACGGCGGCGCGGCACGCGCTGGGACGAACGGCGCCGACGGCTCGACGCGCGGCCGCGGACGTGACCCCGGCACACAAGCACTTGGCGCCGGCCGAGGCCGAGAGCCCGTTTGCCTGGAATATGGACGCGAGCGTCACGAATATTATGGACGCATCACCGCCGATCGGGGTCAAGGCCGGGTTCGGGCGGCGGTAGGGCGGTAGGGGTGTGCAGTGGGCGTTTGGAGCGAGAATACATTGATCCGCGCGTCTGACCACGTTCGGGAGGGACGGGACGGGCATGCGCGCGGAGTTTAGGAGTGTTGATGATCTTGGGCTGGATTGACTTTGGTGCGCGCGCCTGACTCGCGCGCTTCCTTGGCGCAAAGGAGAGATGCGAGCGTGCACGGACGCGACGCGCGCGCGCATGCATGGGTATTGACCGTCGCCACCCATCTCGCCGAAGATCAAATCGAAATCACTTCGTCTGTGGCGACGCCAGTTCCCAAGACGGACGGAGCGCGGGGTGCATGAAGAGGCGGAGCGCGCGTCCAAGCTCGTCCCAGTCAGTTTCCTGTTGCCATGAACAAGGCTCGCCGAATGCAAATGAACATGAACCCATGACTGGTCATCCAAACCTTTGCCGCGCAAGCAGCCAGCTCCCCACTTTCGACCAAATGATCCGATGACCTTGCCTCACGCTGCGCAGAAATCCGTTCTTCCAAAGTTATGCAACACAAAATCTAGTTTTGCCTCGGTCTTGGTGGCAGCGCCACGAACTGTGTTCCTGCGACGCCAGTCATGGGGTACCGGCGACAACATGCCGCGCAAAAACAGCTGGCAAGGTCATTTGCTCCGATGACCAACGATTGTGGCGAACAATTACTCGTCCACCTGGGTCCGTCCTCCAAAATAGCTTGTCATGCGAGATCCCTGCTGGGCGGGGGTGGTGCCTGGTCGATTGACGGGGCTGGCCGCGCGGCTCGACGCCCGTTGTGTGGGCCAGGCGATGGATTGACCGTGGCTCGCGAGTGGGCTCATCGCGTCGCCCGACCCGGCTGGGTGCTGAGCGAGCCATGAACTGCACGGTCACAAGACGGGTTCAGCCGGACAATGTTTGCTTCCCATCGCCCACCAGATTCGACGGCGTGGGGACCGGGGCCGCGTGTGCTGTGCCAAGGGGGACGGCACTCGTCACCACGGCTCGACCAGCCTCACGGTCCTCGACGTTGGGCCTGCGCGAGCAAGCCCGGATCCCCCCGGTAACGTACAAAAGCGGCCGAGCCCCCCGGCCAACTGTTCTTCACCATCAATCGAGCTCGTCCAGCACCCTTGCCTTCCGGCGCCGATATCCGCCGTCCGCACTCCCCGGTCGGCACCAACCACCCGCTGCTCGCCCGCCCGATCCAAGCATCTATTTGCTCTTGGCACCCAACTCGATCTTCTCCACCCGACTTCGCCCCATCTACTTTGTGTACCATCACCATGGGTGCCGTCGACGCTGCCCCCGCCGGTTCGGCCAGCGCGCTCCGCGTGTTCCTGCTTCTGCTCAAGTCCAACATTGGCACCGGCGCTCTCTTCCTGCCTTCCGTGCGTATTTGCTGCTCGAAGCTCGCCATCGCCGCACGCGTCAACTCTGGATACTGACCCATCACCGCATCGCGTCCCTCCAACCCAGGCCTTCCAAGATGGCGGTTTCGCGTTCTCGATTGTCCTGCTCATTGTGCTCGCGTACCTGTCGACGGTCGGCATGGTGCTGCTCGCCAAGACCAACCTGATCGTGCCCGGCTCATTCGAAGAAATGGGCAAGAAAATTTACGGCCGCGTCATGCACGGCCTGATTCTCGGGTCGGTTGCGCTGTCGCAAATCGGGTTCGCGTCAGCCTACACGCTCTTTGTCGCGTCCAACACGATCGAGTTTGTGCGCCGCGTCACGGACGGCGCCGTCATCTTGCAGACCTGGCACCTGATCTTGATCCAGCTGTGTCTCTACATTCCGTTTGCCATGGTCCGGCAAATCAAGAACTTTGCCGCGTTTTCGCGTACGTCCTTTCCGCCGCTCGCTTGGCTCTCTCCGCACCAACCTTGTCCAGAGTGCTGACTTGCTGTTCGCACTGATGATAGTCATGGGCAATGTTTTCGTGCTCTTCGGCCTCGGGGTCATTGTCTACACGAGTATCGCCCAGATCGCGACGCACGGTGTCGGCCCGGACATCATGATGTTCAACTCGAAGCACTTTGCGCTCTTCATCGGCACGGCCGTCTACACGTACGAGGGTGTCGGTCTCGTCGTCCCTGTCGCGCAGTCGATGAAGAACCCGCAGAAGTTCCCGCTGGTCCTGTCGCTCGCGCTGGTCGTCACGACCATGGTCTACTTGGTGGTCGCGTCGTGCGGGTACCTCGCGTTCGGGTCGAACATCAAGACGATTGCGCTCTTCAACTTGCCCGAGGGCCCGTTCTCGTCGTCGATCTACATTCTCTACATTATCGCGATCGTGCTCTCGTGGCCGTTGATCCTGTTCCCGGCAACCGTCATCGTGCAGGGCGCGATCCTGCCGCCCGTCGACCCGGACAGCAAGCAGCAGGTGCGCGGCGCCAACTGGTCGCCGACGAAGCGGTACTGGGCTGAGAACGGCGTGCGCACGTGCCTGGTCCTGTTTGTCGCTGGTATTGCATGGGTCGCAGGTGACAAGCTCAACCTGCTCGTCTCGTTGATTGGCGGTTTCGGATGCGTTCCCCTTTCGTTCATCTACCCGGCGCTCCTGCACATGAAGACGTTCCCGGAACAAGGCGTCTTTGGCCGGTTTATGGACTGGTTCCTCGTCGTCGTTGGAACAGTGTCGACCATTTATGTTACGGTCATGACCTTCGTGTAATGGCCGTCACATCGGCCGCGCGTAGGTGAGCGGGGCCGCAGCAACATCGACCTGGCGAGGAGCATGTCGGGTACTCTTTTTTTTTTTTTTTTTTGGCGGCGCTCGTCATGGCGCCATGTATCTATATCTTTGTGCTTCCGTTTCCGTCCGCCTGGCCGCGGCTGCCGGGCGGACCGTTCTCCCATTTTTGTTGCCGTTGTAGCCATCTAGTTGCGGTTTTCTTATACAGAGTAAATCGTTATTTCTTTGTATCATCCGCTTGCACTCGGGATCATCGTTTGGTAGCAGATCTTTGTCGTTTCCATTCGAGTCCATTCTGTTCGCTTCTCTGGTCGTTTCGTTGGTCTTTCTCTTGTTGCTGTCATGTAACATGCATGGCCCGCGCCAGCATGGCCCGCGCCAGCATGGCCCGCGCCAGAGCGGTCCGGCAGATTCCTTCCACATACCAACGTCAGATGAGACTGTTCTATTTCGACGTCATGATGCGCCCGACCAACGATCTCGACCCCGAGCAGCGCGAGTACATGACTCTCCAACAGAACGCAATCCTCACGACGATGCGCTAACGTGCCGCATCTGAACTGGCGCGCGAACGCGACATGGCCGACCGTGCCAACCCGCACGAGCGCGACGCGTGTGACCAGCCCAGAGCCTGACCACCCGCGCGACAGCGACGCGCGCGACCAGCCCGGAAATGATCACGCTGGCCCGCGCGATCACGACGCGCGCCAGCGAGCTGGCAACAATCGCGTCGGCCCACGTGACGGCAACACGCACGACCAACCTGGAAACGAGGCCGACCACCTGCACAAATGTGATGCGCCTGACCTTGCCGACCCGTGCAACCGCAACCCGCTCGACCACGCTGGAAACGCTCCCTACTACCCCCTCGACGTGCAGTATCACAGTGATGCTGGCGGTGCGGCCTATCCCGGCCTGGCGCACATGCCTGACGCATTCCTCGAGCCATTCCCTGCACCTTTTGCAGCCGCGCCGAACAATATCGAAGGCGACCGTTCGTCTTTCAGCTCTGGAACTGGCAGCGGCCCAAGCAACCTGGGCAACGACGAGAACCTCGTGCACCAGGTGATCGCGCCCATGCACAACTACTTCACGGCGCCTCCCCCGCCCGAGGCCGGCTACTACGCGGGCTACTTGTACGAAGTGCCTCCACCGACTCTTCACCCAGCCACCGACGAGTGCGCCAACCGCTGCCACCCCACACGCTCGTGCTGCGAGCTGGGATGACACGTCGTCGGTGATGAAGCGCCGCCAAATCGTGCCGTTTCCGTTCGACCTCCCTCCCAATACGGCCACATCTTGATGACACGGCTAGCACCGCGCCGCGCGACCCGGCGGCAGCTTGGGATGGCGAGAACAGTCTGTAATTGTGTCGTTGAATTTGAGATTTCGTGGCTTACGGATTGCTGTCTGCTGAATTGTTCTTGTTGTTGGTAGTGTTGAATGAATGTCTTTTTCCGTTTCAACCATGGTGGGCGTGGGGGCAGAGTGAAGGTAACCACAGCAATCTTCGTTTCGGAAGGGGGTCAGAGCGATCAAGACATTTTATTCATCATCGTCCTCGTCCTCACTCCCATCCTCTCCACCATCGTCATCTCCCTCCCCGGTCATATCGCCCATATGATCCCAAAGGTGCTGGACCAAATCCTCGCGCAACTGCTTGTACATGGCCTCGTCGTGCAACGCGGCAAGCTCCTGCGAAACGAGCTCGCTCTAAACTTGCGGGACCGGATGGAGAACGGGCGGGCGAACATGGCCTCCTTCAAACATGTACTCGCGCGAGATTTGCACCTTGCCCTCGTAGGTCAGGATCGTGTTGTGCAAGATGATGCACGTGCGCATGATCAGCTGAAGATCACTTGGCGACCAAATCCAGCAAGGCGACCAGATTGTCCCAAACCGCGCTTGAAGAACGCCGAACGTGCGCTCAATGTCCTTGCGCGCCGCCTCTTGCTGCTTGGCGAAGTGCTTGTGCTTCTCGGACAGCAGGCTCGAAACGGTCTGGACAAAACACCGCAAGTGGGTAGATTCTGTCGGCAAGGAAGGAGGGCTTGGTGTAAGTGCGGCCGTTGATCGTGTACTCAATCGCCTTGGCCTTGTTGAGCACTGCGTTGAGAAGAAATCGCAATCGGTCGAGAAAGGCAATGTCTTTTGCAGAACCGGACGTGCCAAAGAAATAATGGCAAAAATAAAGATCTGGCATTGCGACCACTTGGAGAATCACAGTACGCACGCCGTGACGGTCCTGGAACTCACCTTGCCAGGCGCACGGGCGCTTCTCCCATTCCCAGTGCATACAATCAATTGAGCCAAACATACCAGGCAACCCACGCTCCTTGTTGACGGTCAAGCGTGCGGCACTCTCGTCGTGCAAGGGCGGCCGCAGGAACTGGGAGCTGTACGTCTGGATGACGTTGAAGCAAAATCGCCGGAAGTAGAACAAAATGGTCGAGGCGCCAGCGCGAATGTACTCCTCAAGCTCATCGGGCATCGAGTCATTTGCGAGCATTCACATTGCTGCCATGCACATTTGGATGGCCAAGAGGCCGTGTTCAGGCGCCGCATCAGTGAGCAACCCCATTGCTGGATCGGCAGCGACCATCGACTGGACAATGTGCTCAAAAAGAGCGCGCGGCATGCAGTATCGAAGACGAAAGAGGCGCTCGTCAAAGACAAAATAGTCCTCCATGATGTGCGTGTGGCCAAGGGCATGGTTGCGGTGGAGGTTGGGTGCACGGCCAGGGTGGGTGGGATCTGCCCCAGACGATGATGGGAGGGTTTTTGGTGGGACAGGTACGGGCCGCATCCGCAAGAAGCGACTGGAAGACAGTGATGATGACCATGTCCTCGTCGAAATCGTCATCGTGCTTGATATCGAGGACCCATATGAAAGGCGCAAGGTGGAGAGGGTTGGCTGCATGCTGGACATTGGCGTCCATTGCGTTTTCCGGGAAATGCGTGCTTGTCTGGATGGAAAGAAAACGGAATCTGCAATTATGTTGTTGTTGGTCGCGGCCGGTGAGTGTCAGCAAGTTTTGTCGCGGGTGAGCACTCAGGAGCAGGAGGGAGCATGAAAGGTCTCGTGTGCGGTGTTCGTGCGAGAGGCGGATAGGTCGTTGGTGAAAGTGGGTGTGCCTCTGGCCGTTGCGCATGTTCACTTGGACTGACATGATGCGAAAATCGATTTTCGGTTTGACTCTTGCTCATTGGGGATGTTTCGCTCCTGCATGATCCATTTTCAGTTGGTGGAGTCAAAATCACTTCCAACCGTTTTAGATGCTCTGAGTCTTGATCGCGAGTCGCTTGCTGTTGCAAAAGGGGGTTTGGAGAAGATGTTGGAAAATAGAAATTTGCCCCCCTCGAATCAACTCGCGGAGGCGGCCCGCCTGAGAGCGGTGGTGACTGTCAGCTCCCCCACAAGCTGCTTCGTGCTGTGGCTCATGTATTTCATCAACCCGAAACAAAATACTTCAGCGACGCCCCTGTCGCCCACTTGGCGACGCTTCGGCCCCATCGCCTTGTTGTCGTGACGTCCTCTATGTTCATTTCCTTCCAGCCTCGTTGCCGCCTTGCCTGCTGGGTGCCGAATGCGTCTCGAGTTGGTTGATGAGCCGTTGATACATCTGCAACGTCACTTGAGCCTGCACAGTTCAACACTTGCAAGGACCCATGTTCTCATGGCGTTGTTTCCAAAATGCAGCTTAATACTTATTAGCTCTCCACCAGGCTGCATTCTTTCGCCGGATGCTTTTGTGCTCATGCGGGTAATTCAGGGGCTGGTGACGTGCGCTGTGCATCTCACTGTATCTCGAGAACATCGCAGAGCGTCGTGCTGATGGTGCGCGTTGAAAGTCGGACTCATCGTTCGTCTTCGTACGGTCAGGAGCTATAGCATCTATCTGCATCCGAAATGACGCTCTGCTCGCGCAATGTCAAGTGTGTGACCACACCTGGCATTGGTAAGCAAATGTCCTCGATTTTATCTCATTCTAGTGTAATTTTTTGCCTTTTGTGATGCAATTTTGCGATGTGATTTGTAGATGCCTGAGCTGAAGGTGCCCCGGCTCTCCAAGGCCGCGTTGCAGCACCGATTCGCGGCAAGATAAGCCTCCGCCCACAACCATCATGCTGAACAGTCGCAATCGCAGAACATGTTTGTCGCGATCCAATGTTCACTTGCGTGCGTTCGATCTTTGCGGACCCGGTTCGTATCCTACCACACGCAACTGAGAAGCGTGAACGCGATGTTCACCAACGTGCCATGGAGAAAAGAAGTGGATGAAGAAAATGAAAAGGCATTACAGCGTTTTGACGCCAAACGAGGGACTGCTAATTATGACGTTACAACCATTTTGAGAAGCGAACACGAAGCACTGCAACGAGCCCGGGAAATTGGAGCGGCCCATGACAAGAAAAACGCAAAAGGACAATGACCGTCAAATCGAGAAACATCTTTGACCCACAGCAAAAAGGGGCTTGCTCAGCAGTATCCAACAAGGTGGCCGAGCCAGTACACGAGCGATCCAATGAACCGGAACAGCGTGAGCACGAGCACGCACAGAGACAAGATGAGCAGGTACCAATTCTCGAACCCCGTGACGCGAATCCCGAGCGTCCCTGGCGACAGGAGACCGACAATGAGCAGACCGTTCAAGGTCACCCAGATGCCCACAAACATGGTGCGGAAACTTTTGAAGTTTTCCTCCTTGGACGGATTGTCCTTTTTCTTCTCTTCGCCATTTGGGCGCATCTTCGGCTTGATGACTTGATTGAGCACGTTCTCCTGATTGGTGTAGTATTTGTTGGGCGGAATCCGCTCAATGTCAGCAAGCTCGTCCTTGCGCTGCCCGTTGTTACCGCCAGAACCGCCACCAGAGCCACCCGAACCGCCGCCCGTGTCGCCCTTGGTGCCCCACGATAGGTCCGAGATGTTGCAGTACGCGTAGATTTGCAGGACTGAAGGGTGAGGGAGGAATATAGGGTTAGTCGAAGCCAACGACAAGGGCGAGAGGTGGAGAGCGGAGAAGGAAAGCGTACCATTGACGTAAGTCGGCAGGAGCAGCGTGTACTGGATCATGTTGAAGATGACGTGGTACCATTCAAGGTAGAGGAACGACGAGACAAAGTAGACGCCATAGGTTGCCACAAGCGAGACGAGCGTCAACGTGATCAGCGCGCTTGCATCGCCCTGCTTGGTCACATTGGCGAGCCGGAACTGCGCAACCTTGGCAGCCACATTCGGGTTGATTTGGAACTGCACCGACGTCGAAATCACCACGAGAACGAGCATCACGAGAGAGATGAGCGCAAAGATACCGATGATCGTCAAATATCCGCGCCGCGATGACTTGGGCGCGTTGCCCAGTGCCAGAATAAACGTGAGACAAATGACGAGCACATAGAGCGGCCGCATCAGCTTGAGAATCGCCTTGACGATCTCATACAGGGCGGGCGACCGCGCTTTGGTCGGAACCATGCGAATTGTTGCCGCATCCTCACTGTCCATGAGCTTGAGGTAACCTACGTTCAAGCGAAACGACGCACGTGAGTTGCAGATCACCATCACATCCGCAGCGTGGTCCCAATCCCGTACCCTCGATCACGAAGTAAAAAGCTGCGAAAAAGTTGGCGAGGGAAAAGTACGAGAAGACAAAGTTGATGCACGCATAGAGCAGCTCAATGACAATCCCAAACTTGCGGAAGATCGACTGGCCCGACGTCAAGAACTTGCCCATGTTGCCGACTGCGTAGAGGAACGCAAACGTCGACCCGTTGAGCCAACGGCGGCGCTGGCTGATAAATTCCGCGTACGTGGCCGGCGCATCGGTCACAGCCTGCGAATTCTTTTCGTAGCGCAAGATCCAGTTGCAATTGGCTTTGGCGACGAGCTCAAAGCAGAGAATGCGGTCCTCAGCCAGGTACATGTTGGCCGTGAAAATGTCGCTCGAGTTGTGCAACGTCTCGCCCTTGAAATACTCTTCGAGTGGGCGGCCTTGCAGGGCCGCGTACCGGTAGGCCGAGAACGCGCCGGGCAGCACGGAAATGTAGCCGAAGACCGATTCGAGCGGCTTGTCGAGCACGCTAGTTTGGGACAACAAGCCCGTGCGGTGAGGCTGGATGAAATCGGCATGTACCAAAATGACTGGAGCGGCTTTCGGCATGCAGAAGGCGGACCAATGAAAGGAATTCAACGTACTTAGACATCTTGTACTCGAAATTCTGGCCGGCAATGATTGGGTTGAGCATCGACCAGTAGCTACCCTCGACGGCAATCTCACCACATGCACCGCCAACTTGCGGGTTGAGGAACGCGCGCCAAAGACGATAGATCGACATGGACTGCGGCTTGGTGCCAACATCGAGCAAAACGCAAACGTTGGGTCTGAGCGACGCAGCAAACGCGTTGAAGAACCAGCGGTGCGAGTTGATTTTCTGTTCACAACGAGCAAAGGCATCAGTTTGTGCGCAGCAAATGATCAAGGGGAACATAGGGCTCGATAGGATCAGTACTTTGGCATTAGCCTCCTTCAAACAAAACAACAGCTGCATGGGAACAACACCATCATCCGCGTCCTTGTGCGTGACAATTTTCACATCTAGAGAGCCGACCACCGCGTCAGAAAGATGACCGCTGCTCGGACATTAATGGATCACAAGGTTTCATCACATACCCTCTTCTGGCTGGCCCTGCCAGTTCATTTCGGTCGTGACTTCGAAAATATGCGCCTGCGTCTCGTTGCGCCCATTATACTGCTGCATCAGGCCCTCCTGGTAACAACCCATCAGCGAGATGAGCGTGAGCGTTTCCTGGTTAATCTTGGTGCGGCCGTCCGAGATAATGGCCACGACAATCTTCTTCCACCCGTCGGCACCCCCCCACTCTTGTTGCTTGAGCATCTGGCGGATGTTGTTGTGCACGCCCTGGAGAGTTTCAATAGGTAAAGAGTGAATAATTTGAAAATGAACGCTCGCGACCAAATCGACCACGTACCTGCATAGTCTTGATAAATAGCTCCGGTTCCTCGTTGTACATGGTCACGACTAGAAACCCGAATGGTCAGAATCAAGACGAAGTGATGAGATGACAGTCAGGCAGACGAACCAATGAACAGCTCGATTTCCTGGCCGGTTTGGCGAAGACGGTAATTTTCGGCGACAAAGTTGTTTGGATCGGCCGTGCACGCCGTGTAGCACAGAGTGTGAAACTCGGCGTCCGGTTTCGAGTACTTGTCGGCGAGCTGGGCGGGAACCGGCGCTTCCTTGACCAGATGCTCACCTTGCCAGATCGTTACGCTGGAATCGACTCGACCTGCTTGAGCCGGAGGACCCATATTGGCCGGAGGGGCGACGGGTGTGTGAATCGCCAAATATGCCTGGGTGACACCAGCGCTGCTGCCAGCAGCAGGCATCGCGGACTGCTGATGCTGCGGCAGCAACGGCTGCTGCTGTTCGAGGTGCGGCATGGGCTGCATGTGGATGAAAGGCTGCCCTTGGAATGGAGGCCTTTGCTGGTGCCCGGGTACCGGCATGTATCCAGAATTGTTCTGCATTCTTGGTCGACGGGTCAGGTGTCGAGGCAAAGGGCGGTTGGAAAGAACGGATGGCAGAGCGGCTCGAGAGCGACTGAGCGGACCGAGCTCGCCTTTTGTAGGCAAGGTCCGACGCTGGACTCGATCAGAAGGTGACTTGGAGATTTGGAAAGTCTAATCACTGTTCGCTCGGCCGTCAGTGTGAAGCGCAACGGACTTCCAGATCACTAGCAGGTCATCAGCAAACGCCAAGGGCGCAACCACCACGTCACTTGATGAACTTATCCAAGGCGACTTCTGGAACTCGTGAGCTCGGGAACGATGCTCCGGCAAGCGCACGCGAAGATTGCTGGCTGTACTGTCGATAATTGGACATTGTCGAGCTTGATCGAACGGGCACACACTTTTACTCGTGATCTTGTTACAGCGGCAAGAAAGCCTATTGGCGCCTTGTGTGAACCTGCGGTACCAAAACGTTGGCTCATGCTTGATTGAGACTCGACGTGACACTTGCTTTGGTGTTGGGATTGGTGGGCAAACCTATGGAAACAGCGCAGGATGAGCTGGGGTCCCCCCCCCCCCCCCAGCTCGGCGTCCATGTAAGGAGCCATGTTATGATCACTTTCTGATTGGATTTTACGGTTTCAAAATCATTACATTCACTCACCCGAGCGTCAACTGCACTCGTCGAGGCAGCGCCGGAGCGGCCAAATTCACCCTGCACTCCCCGTACTTAGTTTAAGTACCCGTGCCCCAACGCCGGCCAGTACAAGGGAGCAGAAGTCCCCGTTCTTAGTTTAAGAACCGTGTTGGGACAGCATGGCTAGGCCAAGAGAGCCCGGGATCGCGGCAATCGTCTGCACCACGTCGCACGGGTGGTGACACTGCGGGTGAGTATGAAGTTGAAGCATGTCTTGAAATGACGCACCGATTCTGGATGATCGCGCTTTTTGCTTGGTGGATAATAAAACTCATACTGCCGGATTTATGATTATGGATGGGCGGGAGACAGGCGTGTGTGGTGGTGCCTCAAAAGTCGTCACACTTCATGCATGAAGGTGGCAAGACATGAGAGACCTCATGTCTGTCTCGGCACCCGTCCGCCCCAATCCTCAACCATATCCCGTCCCATTCCCCCAAAACCGACCGTTGTTATGTGCGCTAATCATGCAGTGCTACTTTCCCCACCCACCTAGTCCTAGTTGCGATCTCTCCAGTCCCCGTTCCCTTCACACGCGCACCGCGCGCGCCGCACACTTCTTCCCGACCCCGCCCTTGACCGTCCCGCACGCGCGCAATACCCACTGCCGCACCACCTGGTCCGAGAACGCGTTCCCCTCGGCGCCGACAAACGTGGCCGCGGCGCTCGCGACCGCACCGTCGACAGCCGCCCATGCCGTGGGCGCGGCGCGAAGGTGCCGGCCAATGCCCGTCTCGTCGCCGGGGGAGAGAAACGAAGAGAGGGCGGTGGTGCACGGGAAGTGGTCCGTGATGGCGCGGATTTGCGCGGGGGTGGTGGCGATGAGGAAGATGGTGGGGCCGGTCGTCGTGGTTGGGCAGAGCGGGCCTATGAGGAAGGGAGAAATGTGTTAGTTGGTGGAGATGGCGGGTGGAGAAGTCGGGGAGTCCGTACTCGAATGCTGTTCCAGGCTCGGGTTCAGCGCGAGCCGCGCCTTGATCGCCGCGGCGATGCGGTGCGCGACAGCCTCGTCGTTGTCGGCCTCGTGCGACCAGAAGTGCGCCGCGACGAACTGGTCGGGTCCTCCAAGGACCTTGACGATCGCCAGCGCCGCCGATTGGGCATCGGGACTGTAACGATTGGCTTGATGCACGTTAGTGTCGCATCCATTTTCCCCAAGCCCGCACACCCAAACCGTACCTCAGTTTCGGCCGTGCCGTCGTCTCCATGACCTTCTCCCGGACCTCCAGCCACGCCTTCCCTATCAACCTCACCCGATCCAGCGCCGCGAGCGACCCGACCACGATCAAATCCGCGTCCACCGTCTGCTCCACCAAGTCGTCAATCCGAATCGACGCCGACCCTTGCACCTCGTTGTCGTCGTTTGTGATCGGCGCGTTCCCCGGGATGAGGTAAACGTGCGGTTTCCGCTCGGGGTCCGCCGGGTCCAGCGGCATCCGCACGCCTCGCGTCGCGACGAGTTCCGGCACGGATCCGGTGGAAGTGCTCGCGCTCGCGACCGCGCGCATCAAGGCAACCGCACCCGTACGGACCGGATCTGCGTCGTCGTCGTCGACCTCGAAATTGTCCGTTCCGAGCGCCACATGCTCGTGCTCCCGTTGCCCCCACCACGACACTTTCCCCGCGGCCGCCCACCACCGGGCCGTCTCACTGAACGTGGTCGTGAATAGCACATCCTCGTCCTCGGCCCACTGGAACTCGCCGCGCCACGACCGTAACCGATCAATAGGGACGTCCAACAGCTTCCGTTGTAAATCAAGTATCGGCGCACCGGGCACGGCTCCAGGACCGACCAGGAGCGGAGGGACGAGCAAGTTGCGCCCCATCGCCTTGGCGAGCACCAATGCGTGCTCGAGAGCTTGTCGCTGCGCTTGGTATCCGCCGTGTGGGAGGTACGTGAGGTGCTTGCCCGGCCGCAACAGGTCGGACGAGGGTGGGGGTGCGGCGCGGATGGGGGTAATGGGGTCGTCGGGCAGATCGTCGTCGAAGTCGACTTGTACGTCGTCGGGCGGCGGTGCCGAGCGGGCGATCGCGCTCGAGCTACGCGCGTGGTGGCGGGTGGATACGGCTTGGTACGTGACGAGCAACAGTGCGAAAACAGCGACAGCAAGTACGGCGCGAACGAGCCGCGTGCGACTGCGAGTACTGCCCCCCGTGGCCAGAATGGTCGTGCGCCGCAACCACTGCACAAACGGCCGTCGCGGAGCGCCGGGGGAGGTGGTCCGGGTCGTGCGTGTTGGCAAGTAGAGATCGGGTCCGGGACTTCGCGAGCGCGTACGGCTGGGGCTGCCGGGGCCGACCACGGCGTGCACGGCGTCGCAAAGTGGCCGTTGTAGCGACGCGACCACCCAGTCGACTTGGCGCTCATGGCCGCGCTGCGAGGATTTGCGTGGCGAGGCAAACGCCGAGATCATGATGTGCTTGGTTTGCTGGTTGATTGCAAGTGATTGAACGGCGAGCACTTGACGGGAGAGAGGAGGAGGCGAGAGGTCGACGGGGAAAGAGCATGGATTGGGAAGAGGGAGTGATCAACGACCAACAGCGACGCGTCACGCGTACTGTGATTAATTTGGAGCGAAAGCAGCGAAAGCATACCGCCCATGCTAATCATGCTTGAGATCTTTCCTCTTTTGCGTCCCGTGCATCATCGCCACCACCTGGCCAGAATGAAGTGGCCGCCTGGCAGGGCCATTGGCACACGTCCGCTCCGACTTCACCACTCCACTTTACCCTCTCTCCACGTCCGCCGCCTTGCTCGCCCGGCGCCCGAATAAATCAGTGACAGTAAGCACGACAGCGCCAGCAACTCCGCGCACCGGCCCTGGTCCGCCGCACGCTCTTGGATTCCAGTTACGGCTGCGCCAGATCCGCTGCACCGACACCAACCAACCTCGACCAACCAAGTCGGGCACCTCGTGCTCTTCAACTTCCCCCGACGCACCGCGACGCGAACGGCCGGTCCACGCGCACGATACCATGGCGACGCTGCAACTCTTCAGGGCGAGCGACGACGACGCGCCGACCACGGCGCTGCTCAAGGCCGCGCACTTTGCCGCCATCAAGCACCGCAACCAGATTCGTAAAGACGGCGCTACGCCCTACATCAACCACCCGATTGGCGTCGCGACACTGCTCGCGGCCGAAGGCGGCGTCACGGATGTGGCCGTATTGCAGGCGGCCGTGTTGCACGACACAGTCGAGGATACGGATGCGTCACCCGAGGAAGTGCGTCGGTTTTCGTGAGGCTAATGCGGAGAGCTTGGGTTGACGCGCGGATCCGACATGGACGATGTCATGCATAGATTCGCGAGTACTTTGGCGACCGTGTTGCCGACTTGGTTGCGGAAGTGACGGACGACACGTCGTTGTGTGCTGGTTCGTTTCCCGGGCATCTGATCCCTTCTTGGCTCTTGCACGAACTGACGCTCGACCTCGTCGTCTAGCCGACCGGAAACAGCGCCAAGTCGAGACCGTGAGGGCGGCGTCCGACGACGCCAAGCTCATCAAGCTCGGCGACAAGCTGTATAACCTGAGGGACTTGACGCGCAAGGCGCCCATTGGCTGGACGCCCGAGCGGATTCAGCAGTACTTTGCGTGGGCCAAGCAGGTCACGGACGGTACGTACGACGCGGCACGCCTCTTGTCCACCATCTGCTCGAGCTGGAGCTGATCGCATTCCTGACCAATTTGTAGCGTGCAAGCACGTCAACCCGCGGCTTGCTGACCTCCTCGATGACCTCTACGAAAACGGCGTGTTCACCTGCAGCGGCGAGTCCTACAAGTGCTTGGTCGTGTAGAAATGAAAAGAAACTGCATCTGCTCTTGTAAATTTGACTTGTTCATGTGTGTGCTGGCCTCGTTCGTTGATTGGGCGAGTCCTTGATGGAAGGCTCTTGAACATTGGAACCAAAGAGACACACCAAATATTGTTCGTTGGGGGAAGGCGCGACCGGTAAACTCGCTCAATCCCACCCGCCAATCCCAAGCCCCATATCGACGTCCCCATCCGCATCCTTCTTCTCCAGGAGTGCAACCACCTCCTTCTTCTGGCTCTCCGGCACGCGCTTGCGCCGGTCAATGATCCCGCGCACGCCCGACAACGTTGCTTCTGGCGGAACTGCCGTTGTCGCGGTCGCCGCTGCCGGTGCGCTCTGTGCGGGCGCGGAATTCGAAGGCTGAGCGACAGGTGCGGGTGTCGGCGGTGCGGGTGCCGACTCAGCCGCGGCCTTCGCCGGCGCTGCCGCTGCCTTCTCCACCACTTTCGCGGGTGCCGTCGATTTCGTCCCCAGCGCCGCCCCCTTCCCACCGCGCATCGTCCCCACCGACAACGGCTCACCCAACGCACCCGACTTCGGGAACGACTTGCCGCGTGTACCGCCCTCCGTCGTCGCGGCCGGACCCTTACCCTTGACCGGCCCCTTGAACCGCTTTGCTGCCGGCGGGTCCACCGCCGCGTCGTCGGCACTCAACGTCGGCGTTGGCGACCCGCGCGCCCCTGCCACGCTTCCGACCCGCGGCAGTGCGCGGCGGTGCGGCTTATCCCCACCGTCCCGCGTCAGCCTTCGCTGCGCATCGGCGGTGCGCGGCCGTTTCTTACCCTCCCCCGCCGCCGCCAGTGGTGCCGGTGCATCCACATCCATCTTATCCTCGCCCTCATCCCCGGGATCCGAGCCAGGTCCCGATGCGGCAGAGGCGGCGGCGGCCGCTTCCTTGGCAGCGCGTCGTGCGGCACGCTCTTCCTCGCGCTTGCGTTTCACGACGAGCGCCTCGCGCTTCTTCTTGTTCTTGAGGAACCGTTCGTCGAACCGGACATTGTCGAGGATGCGCAGCGACGGGAAGAGCGCCTTGACTTTGGCCTCGTAGTCGGGTTCGTTGCAGACCGGGTTGCCGCGCAGCGTCAGTTGGTGCAGGTTCGGCAGCGAGGCGAGGTGGACAATGTCGCTATTTCGATGAAATGACAGGTTAGTCGAGCACTCTCATCTTGCTGGTGGTGATAAAGGACTTGACATACGTGAACTGCGTGATCAAGTTGGACCCAAGATCGATCGTCTCGAGCGCCGGGTTGAGTCGAATCGATTCCGGGATCGCCGTGATCTTGCAGTGGCTCAGGCGCAGGTCCTTGAGCTGTGCGTTTGCCGACAAGTCTGGAATCACGCGAATCGGGTTGTGCGAGGCCGATAGTTTCGTGAGGTGCTTGAGCGCGCCGAGGTTCGACAGGTCCGTGAGCTTGTTGTGCGAGAGGACTGGGCGAGAGCGAACGCGGACGCGGGAGGCGCGGCGGGTCAGTTCAGAGTCGCATTGCGAGTTCAACGACAACGGGTACAGCGCAAATCGTCGGCCGTCGTTGCTCGGGACACGCACCGAGCGTGTTCAACTGCGTGCAATTCGCCAAGTTATCAATCTTGGCAATCATGTTGCCATTCGCGACCAACGCTTTCAGGTTCTTCAATTGCAGCAGGTGCGTCGACAACCGTGTAATCTCGTTACTCGCGACATTGATGGAAATCAGTTTGCGCAGCTTATCGAGCCCGGCAAACGACTCGAGCTTGTTGCACGACAGGTCTAGCGTCGTAATGGCCTCGTTGTGCGAGAGCCCGTCTAGCGCGTCGTTGGTCAGCGCGTTTTGCTTGAGCGAGAGCTTGGCCAAGCTGATGCAGGCCGACAGGTCGTCGATCTCGTCGATTTCCTTGCCGACCAGCGCCAGGTCCTTGATGTCCTGCACGTGCAGCAGCACGTGGTCCGCGATAAAGACGGGCGTGAGCTTGACCATCGTGGCGGGTTGGGGTGGGTTGAGTGGTTGAGGGTGCGGCGCCGAGTGCTGCGCGCGGTTGGTGGCGAGCAGGTGGTGCTGGCAAAGCGGTCGCCCGACTCGGCGTGGTAGTTGCGGGAAGTGAGGGGTGATCTTGTCTGGCCGTATCCAGTCAGCGTCGATGTCGGGCCGTTGTGGCGCGGTCGACGATGATGGAGAGGCGAATGACGTGGATCACTCTGCGCTCAGGTCACGCGAGACCGGGTGATGTGTTGCCGGGCCTCTCTCTTCAGCGCGAGTAAAGAGGCGTCAGTTTAGAGCTCGGATGCTTCTGCATGATCCCTGCATGCGCCACGTGTCAGCAAAGGGTCCCAGATTGCACATGGGCACGTCGTTTGGCTGTCGTTGGTCCGCGCGACCACCATCCACACCGAAAACGACCTGATCTCGGGCCATATCCACCAGCAATTCATTCACGACGACTTGATACCAACTCGCACGCCGATTCTCAACAAGTCGCCGCCGCCATGGCCCCACCACCAACCAACGCCAGCATTTTTTCGCCTGGCGGCGAGAGCGACCTGGCCGACTCGGTCTTTTCGACGCCGCGACCACTCTGTACTTATCAAGCTCGAAAAGCACGGAATGCATGAATACCTGTCTCATTGGCACGAAATGGTGATTGGTAGTGGAGAACACGGCCATTCACACGGCCGACGCCGTCAAGTACTTGCTGCACGGACCCGCACCCGGCGGAGCCGAACCGTCGATTGATTATGCGGCCCTCCGGCTCGCGCTCGACCGCGAGGAGGTCGAGTACCGGTCATACGGGACGCGGTCGCCGTCGCCGTCGCCCAAGGTACCACTTTCCGAGGGAGAAGTTCACGATGGGGCTCTCCAAATTGACCATCACGTCGTATAGACGCCTGACCACCTCAAGAGCCAACGCGCACCACGACCGGCATGGGATGCCGAGGAGGAAGAGCGGCAACGGCGGGACCAGCAGACCCGCTTTGGGCAACCGCATCAGCAACTGCCTCCCTCAACCCCCGCAGCCGCACGCCAACCGTCCCCTTTTCGCCCAGCCGCGCTGCGCAACTTCCCCGACATTCCCGCCGATACGCCCTCGCGGTCCCCCTCTCCAGCCGCCCCCTCGTTCATGAACCGCACCGACGGCCCGTTCGCGTCCTTTCGGCCACCACCGCTCCGCTCTCCGGCCCCGCCCACGACCGTTGAAGACATGTCAACAACGATCCGCCAGCGCGACATTCTCGCCGCCGCCGCGGCAGCGCAACGCGGCCCTCCTGCACGCTCTCCACCACTGCGTTCGCCCTCCCCCACTGCTGCGCGACCCACGAGTCCACCCTCGACCGGCCCGCTCCCGGATCCGAACCCGCCGTATACGGAATTCCACATCCCGTCGCCCGGGACGTCAAGTCCCGAGTCGGCGCAATCGCGCGTGCACCGCCATCGTGTGCCGAGCACGCACCCGTCCAGCACGGCCTCCACTGCCGCGCGCAGCTCTCCCATCATGCCGGAACTCCGGCGCGCCGCGAACCGTGCCGCAAGGGAGCGCGCAAGGTCGACTTCGACACGTGGGGAGGACCTGTCGTCGTCGCACCCGTCGTCAGTGTTACCGGAAGTGCCCTACCCGGTGTTGCGCAAACGCGTGCACCGCACCGCTGCCGCCACCGAGCGCGGGCGGACGGTGATGGCCGAGTCGGCCGTCTCGTCGGAAGCCTCTGGCGCGCCGTCAGTCAGCTCCATCCCGAGCTCCGCGATGTCGCGGTCGGTGTCGTCCGTCACCACTCCCTCGTCGTCGTCCTTCACGACCTCGTCCCGCGCGACGCGGTCGCGTCATCGCGCGGCAGCGGCGGCATCACGGTCGCGCGCGTTACGCGAACTATCCGAATTCATGCAATCCACGGGCCTCCCACCGCTCCCGCCCAACGTCGTCGACGCGAAGTTGCCCGAGGGGGTGCAGGTCTCGCTCGATCACGCGATCCCGCACGTCATGAACGAGTTTAACCGCCGCGGGGACCTAATTCGCGAACTCGTGCAGCGGCTGTCGAAAGAGGAAGAGGAAGAGATCGCACAGCGGCGGGTGCGCGACGCAGTCAAGGCTGCCGGTGGCGGCGATACGACGCAGATTGACCGGATTCTGGGGGCCCAGAAGGGAGGGAGCAAGAACCACGTCGAGGACCTGCGCATCAAGTACGAGCAAGTGCGTGCGCAGGCCGAGCGCGACGCGGCCGAGGCCCAGGCGTTGCGTGACGAGTTGGAGACGGTCACGACCAAGTCGGCCGCGCAGCAACGGCGTGCGGAACAGTCGTTTCAGACGGTCTCGGCGCAGTTTCGGAAACCGGGGCATGGAGCGCTCGATCAGGTCACGACCGAGGTCGTCGACGTGTATGAGCGCAAAGTGGATGGTCTGCAGCAGGAAATCAAGAACTTGCGCGACCAAGTGCGCAGAATGACCCGCGCGGGCGTGGGACATTCGCCGACACCGCCGACACCGCCGATGCTTGACGAAGTGCCGGCGCCGCCGGACCAGTTTCTGCGGCTCAAGCATACGCTCGAGCAGCAGATTGGCCTGCTGCAAAAGAAGATTGACGAGCAGCAAAAGGTGATTCACCGCGTCGAGGAGGAGCGCGACTTGCTCAAGCTGCAGCTCGTCAATTTCGAGAAAATCAAGACGATTGCCGGCCCACAGCGCGCCGAGCGCGACCTGCCGCACGCGCCGCCGGCGCCGCCGACGGGGGGGTCGACGCGTGACCGGATTCGTCGCGACAAGCTGCACTTCCAGCTTAAGCTCTACGAGATTGACGCGATGCCTGCCGAACAGTGCCGCGACGTGCTCAAGGACGTGTGCATTCGGCTGCACGTCAAGGACGTGCACACGGTCGTTGACGCCCTCGAGGAAGTGGCCAAGGTCGTGCACATGGTCCCCAAGATGCAGCAGTATATTCGGCAAGTCGACGAACTCGTGTGGCGCCGCCCGCTCGTCGATCAAGCTGGTAAGAATGGCAACCGCAAGCCCAAAGCCGCCAAGAAATCGGCCGACCCGCAGGGGATCCACGCCGTGCGCGACACGTACCGCGTCCTGCAATTCTGGGCGCAGGAACTCGAAGCGCTCGACCACGCGCGCACTTACCGGACCCGGCTGTTCCAGCTCCTCGGCGTCGACCCGGACCGGCTCCCCGGCGAGACGTCCGACGAGGACGCTGAGCTCATGGCCACCGAGGAAATCAAACGGCTGCTCGCATTTGAAAAGAACACGCACCGCCGCGAAACGCGGCAATTGGCCACGGCTACGGGCGAGGGCACGTCGCCGGAAGCGACCTACGCGCGCGTCGTCTCGCATTTCTGCAACCTGTTTGAGGTAAGCACGTTGGCCGACGCGTTCCCGAAACTAAATGAGCTGTTTGTGTTCACGACCGAGGTCGAGAATGGATTACGCCGGTTGCGCGATGTGTTGGGGGTCGGGGAGGGGGTGCCGGTCACGCCCGCGGCGGTGCTCAATCGCGCCGCGGACGAGTTGCTCGTGCGGGCTTCCGATGCGTCGTTCCGTGTCGAGGATGTCGAGGATGGGCGTGACACGGACCGGGTGCCAGTGACGTTCTCGGCCGAAGAGGCGAAATCGCGACCGCCGACTGGGACGCCGACCGTGCCGAGCCATTCACCACTCGCAACGTCCGCATCCGCAGCGACGTCATTCATGTGTGCGGCGGCTGCTGACCGCGGTCGCGGCAATGGACCGAATGATGTGCTGCGCGATCTGGAGCAGCTGCTGGATCGCGTCAGTCACGAGGAGGCTGAATTCATGGATGAGGATGCGGATTTGGAGCTGCCGTCGTTTTTGCGACGCAGCCCAAGTCCGACGAGGCGAGGCTACGGTGATGATGACGATGAGGACGACCTGCGGGTAGGAGGTGCTTGATTTCAATCGAGGTTGGTTTGGAATGACGGTGGAGAATGAAATCTGTTTCTGCGCTCACTCAAAACGTTGAGAAAAGTATCAATATGTCAGAGCAGGTGGAGGAGCAAACGTCGAGCAACTCGTGAGGCAACCGAACTCTCGTATGCTTCCCAAACATCCACCACAGCCATAAGTCGGGCAGCAACCCATTATAATCAACCAAGCAACAAGAACGATTATCAAGAACACGGCACGTTGTTTCAAGGCATGCTTTCACCGACATCAAGCTCACCCGCAGCATCACCAGTCGTGCGACGTGGCGCAGACGATCGCCGCGATCCCGGTTTTGCCATGGGCGAAAGCACTGCCGTCGCTTTGCGTGCTTGACCTCAGGACAGCGACACGCACCAATTTGCCGCAGTTTTGGCGGAGCATGTGTCAGGCGGGCTTGAGCTCCAAGTGATCGTGTCGCGAGCTTGTCCAAGGCCAGCAAATGGTTTGATGTTGCGTAAGAGGCGCGAAACATTGTTCTGGATGGAATGTGCAAAGTGCACTCATGTTGATGCGCTCTCAACAAACTGCATTGAGCGACACTGGAAACGACAGCAAAAGACGGACTGAAAAAAATGAAAGCCGAAGACATCTATCTTTACTTTACGAGCCCACTTTCCTTGGCCAAGGAATAGAAAATCGAGTCGGCCTTGCTGAGCAGCGCCTCGGGTGTATCAAACTCGGTCACCTCGCCATGATTCAAGACGCACACCTTGTCGTAATCGAGAATCGTGGCAATCCGGTGCGCGATCGTGAGCACCGTGCATCCGGCAAACTCGCGCCGAATCGTTTTCTGCACAATCTCGTCGGTCTGGTGGTCAATCGACGCCGTCGCCTCGTCCAAGACGAGTACCTTGGTCTTGCGCAGAATGGCACGCGCGAGGCAGAGCAGCTGCGCCTGGCCGACCGACAAGGACGACCCTGTGAGCATCGCGTCGAGCGCATCGTCCTGTTGGCGCACGTACTTGGCGAGCCCAGCGCCTTCGAGTGCGTGCCAGAGCGCGGCATCGTCCTTGGTGCCCGACGGGTCCAAGTTATCGCGCACCTTGGCGTCAAACAGAATGGGGTCTTGTGGTAGGATCGTCAAGCGCGACCGCACGTCACTGAGACCAATGGTACTCAAATCCTCGCCGTCGACGAGAATCGATCCTCCCGTCGCTTCAATGGCGCGGAAGAGCGCAAGCGTGAGCGACGATTTGCCTATTTGCATAGGACGTGTGAGCAAAGGGTGAACGAAGCGCGGAAGAATAAGCGAAGCCAAGAGATATCCCAACGAACCTGCACCAGTGCGTCCCACAATCCCGACGCGCTCGCCAGCCTTGATCGAAAGGTTGACGTGCTTGAGCACCGGGTCAAGGCCCGGGCGGTAGCTCGTCGTGTAGTCCTTGAATTCGATGGCGCCCTTGGCGGGCCACGACTGGTCGAGATCAAACGGCGTTTCCTCAGCCGCTTCGGTCGGCACCTCCGAGTACTCCTTGATGCGTTCGACCGAGACGAGCACGTTTTCGAGCCGCGCGGCCGTGCGAAGCAGGTCCGAAATGACTGACGTGATATCGAGCGAGTACTGGAGACTCGCGCCAATCACGGCGGTGCCCGTCGTCGGCGTGAGCACGGCGAGCAGGCCAATCGTGCCGATAATCAGGTTGCCAAGCAGCTGCAGCTGCACAAACAGCCACCGGCTCGTCGACATGACGGAATAGTACGACTTGGACGCGTTGTCGAGCTTCTGCTCGGCCTCTGACTCGAACCGGGCGGCGTGCCCGTACGCGCGAATCACGCCCAGACCGTCGAGTGACTCGGTGAAGTGCTGGTAGACGGGTGACCCATGGACGAGGTAGATGCGCTGCACTTCGCGCGACGTGCTCAGGTACAGCTGCTGAACGACGTAAAAAATGCCGGTGATCGGTACGACGAGAAGAATAATCCACGGCGTCGCTGTCATGATCGTGATGACCGTGCCAAGCAGTTGGAACGACAGGAAGACGCATTGGTCAAACGCGAGCGGCACCTCGTTGTCGACGTTGCTTTGGTCACGGCTCATGCGGTTGAGCACGCGGCCTGAAGACGGGAAAATTGGGATGAGATGAGCACGGAGCGACCTTCTTCGCGGATAAAAACAAAAGTGCACGTGCCAGACGGCGTCACGTCGAAAAAGCTGAGCGGGGCGCGGAAAATGCGGTCGACCAGTTCGACCATGGTCGTGCGCGACGCGCGGATGGCCACGATTGCGAGGAAAAAGTAGAACGTGAAGGTGGAAATGACGCAAGTGGCAAAGACAATGCCGGCGTAGCCGCTCAGCCAATACGCAACATCGCCGCCGTTCCCAGCGCTCGATGCGGTGCCCCACGCGCCCTAATTAGCGGGAACCAGGGAGTCGGTGAGTGCTGGAAAAGACGGCATGGCAAGAGGAGTGGGGAAACGGACCAGCCAAAGCGTCACGACAAACCCAAGCGCGTTACCGGTAAACGTCATGAGGACGTAGGCCGCGACAAACGGCAGCCCACAGTGCCGGAAATACGTCATGTAGACCGACCAGGTGACCTTGCCCGACACATTGGTTTCCATATTCTCGTCGACTTCCCCCTCGTCTTGGTCCACGTTGGCGCTCATCACGCCGCCGTCGGCTAGAGCAAAATTGCGACCAATGTCCCCCATGGACGCGCGCGACAGCGACTTGCGCAGCAGCTTGCGAGCCACGTCCTCGACCTCCAAACGATCGTCGATTGAAATCGACCTCCTGCGACCGCCCGTCACGGCCGAGACGAATGGCATCTCGGACCACGCCTCGTCAGCGTCCGACGATGATGACGACGATGGCCCTTCGCGCTTGGCCATGTACTCATTGACAATCTCGGCGACGGTGCCGTTGGCGGCCATGAGCTCGGCGTACGTGCCCTGCTCGTGGATCTTGCCGTCCTTGATGGCCAAGATATGGTCGACGTCGGCCAGATGGTGCACAGCGTGCGTGACGAGCACGACCGTCTTGCCGCGCAGCAAACCGTGCTGCGGATGAAACCAGGCATTGAACATGTGCCGATCAACGTGCGCGTCAACGGCCGAGAGCGGGTCATCAAGCAGCAAAATGTCGGCGTCGGCATAGAGCGCGCGCGCGCAGGTGATGCGCGCCTTTTGCCCACCCGAAAGATTGATCCCCTTTTCGCCAATCTGCGTGCGGTCGCCGTGGCTCAACACCTGCAAGTCCTTGTCGAGCGCGCACGCGCGCAGCACGGCGCGGTACTTGTCCTTGTCGAGGTCACGACCGAACAGAATATTAGCGCGAACCGTGCCGTTCATAATCCAGGCCGACTGCGACACGTACGCGACGCGACCGTTGACGACCACCTTGCCGCCGTTCGGGGCCTTGTAAATCTCGCCGAGCATAGCTGACAGCAGCGCCGTCTTGCCGCTGCCCACCTTACCAACGACGGCAGTCAACGACCCGCGCGGGATCGTAAGCTTGTCAATCGCCAGGACCGGCTTGTCATCGACAAACAAAAACTCGGACCGGTCAATCGAAACCGCGACCGTGTTGGTTGCGTCGTGGGTGCGTTCCACATACACGTCGAGCTGCTTGGTCTGCAAAAAGCGGCCGATGCGGTGCACCGATGCATAGGCTTCGACGAGCGGCGACCAGCCCCAGATGAGTCCCTGGATCGGGTGCTCGATCAGTCGGAAGAGCGAGAGTGCGACGAACACGCGACCGGCCGTGAGCGTGTTGGGCGGTGAGACGGCCGCGTAAACGGCAAAGACAGCGAACGTCGAAATCGACGGCAGAATCAGCGACACGCCCACTTGGACCGAGAGAATGTTGTAGACGCGGCGCAGAAGGGCCAGCTCCCGGTCCCGGAACCTCAAAATGCGGTCGCGCAGGTACTTGGTCCACCCGTACAATTTCAGCGTCTACCGGACGTGAAAGATAAGCATCAGCTCAGCGTGCGACGGTGCGGCATTGGCCGTCAGCAGCCATCGCAACATCCATACCTTGATGCCGTTGAGCGCCTCGGTCGTGGCCTTGACACGGCCGTCGGTCTGCGCAAGTGACTCGGTACGCAGATCCATCATGCGCGACGCGCAAATGGAGAGAACGGGGACCGCGGCGAGCATCAGCACGATCGTCATGACCATGGACCAGCCGACTTGCTGGTAGAGCATGAAGAGCGCAACCGACAGCGTGAGCGGCGTCGGGAGCAGGTCGAGCACGTGGAGCAGGGTCATTGCGACGTTGTCGGCGTCGACTTGACTATGGTTGACGATTTCGCCCGTCGATGCGCGGCTGTGCGACGGAATCGTGAGCGCCTTGCGGTAGACGACATCCTACAGTCGAAAGAAGACATGACCGTCAGCTTGGCACTTGCGAACAAACCGAGCATGTAAAACGCGCAGAGGCCGCACGCACCTGGACCGCGACACGGCATCGCGTCACCTCCGTGAACGCAATGTGCTGCTGCTGCCCCGTGATCAGCGAGGAGATGAGCCCAATCACGAAAAACATGATCGCAATCGTGATGCCCTCGGCCTTGGGTCGCTCGTCGGGCGTACCGCGCGCAAGCACGAGATTGACAAAGTACTGCACAAACAACGGCGTCACGAGCGACAGCCCCGCTTCGAGGAACGCGAGGAACGTGTTGAATAGGAGCCGCGGCCCGAACACGGCGAGCAGCGCTTTGATGAACGACGGGTTTTGCGGGTGTTTTGCGCACTCGCGGTTCCATGCCTCCTGCAGCAAGTCGCCCGACCGCCGCGACCGCAGCGCCCACGGCAAGTCCCACAGATCCGAAAACTCGATGGCGGCCTTGCGCCCGCGCAGCAACAGGTCGGTCACCCAGAAGAACGTGATTTTGGACAGGAACGTGGCCGTGTTCTCGGGCGACTCGTTGACGGTGGACGTGTCGGTAGCGACCATTTGGTGCTTCTTGCGCAGGTCCTTGCCCTTGGACGACGCGTTTTCGATGAGAAAGAGCACGGCCGTGATCGAGAGCTGCGTGATCGCGTGCACCAACCACCAGTCACCAACATCGAGCAAAACGAGCGTGCGCAGGCGCACGACGAGCAGCAACGTCAAGAGCGCGTAGAACGTGGAAAGCGACGTGGACGGGCGCCGACTGCGCAGGTACTCGAGGTAGTGCGTTGGGAGCGCAACGGCCAGGGTCACACACAATAGGCTCCATGCGAGATACGTTGACGCGGCCTGCGGTTCCTTGGCGCCCGTAGCGAGCGCAATGACCGTAAAGGCCGTGGCCAAGTTGCCGAGAGCCAAAATCTGAGCGAGTTGGAACAATACGAACGGTCAGCATCGGCCATCTGGGCGGAGACGACGACCGAGCGCATAGACAGTACCATTTTCGCGCCGATCAGGAATCGATGAGGGTGCGTCATGCCCGTTGGGAGGTTCGGCCGCGAGCGCAGGAACCAGAAGCGGTTGGCAATGGCCAGAATGCACACGGCGGCCAAGGACGCAAGGCCGACGCCCTCTTGAAAGCAGAAATTGAAGTCGATTTGCGCTGCGACATGGGTCGTGACATCCTGGAAATGGAAGCGACATTTGTCGGTTGGCTCGCTCGAATGGATGACCCACGCTGCGAACAATACGCACCAACGGCGCGCCATCGCGGCAAAAGGGAGTCATGGTTGTGGAGAGCAGGTCGGGGGTCCTTTCAGACTCGTTCAAGTTGGTTGGTGTCGAAAGTTGTGGTTGACAATCAGCTGCAGTGTTATGATGGAATAGTGCTTGTGCAAAATTGGCGCTGCTCCCGCGTTCTGATCTATAGTGCTTGACGAGCGAGTGGGCTGGAAGATTTGAGTGACAAGGGTGCGACAGTTGTCGATCAAGGGCGGCATCAGCTGCATTTGTACAATGAGCGAGAGAGGGCGGAAACAGAGCAGCGCAGCCGAAAAGTGCATCGGCATCCTGCGTGCGGACATACTCGACCCGGCTAGCCGAACCGGCTGTTCGGCGAGGGCGCAGAGGTGCAACACGGCAACTGCGATGCCGCTGCACGAAACGGGCCCGTGGGCGTTTGGAGAGGACCGTTGTCTTTGCCGGCCAAGTCGAAAAGGCGCGCCGTGTGCCCCGCCAAAAGGACCGAGGTGCATTGCAACGACTCATTTCGGCATTCATGCGCAAGTTACGCCTCGCACCCGGAATGCGTTATCGGCGCAATAGTTCGAGGCGTTGCACGCGCCCATTGTTTTCCGACTTGAAACGACTGCATCCCAGAAGCCGTCTCTGACATGCCCTCAATTGAGTCGGCAGGTACTGGCCGAGGATCATTCTGCGGAGCGACAACTGGGTCCGGCTGCTGCGGCCTGACGCGGAAATGGTCGCGCGGGTTCAATATCAACACGAACACTGCATTATCTGAAATGTCGAATGCTTGGCGAAAGTGATCTGCGAGCTGCTGAACATTCTGTATAGGGTCCCAGAAACATCACGGCCTGAGCCAAGCCGATTGCTGGATGAGCAAGCATCGTCAACCGATCCCGTCAACTAGTCCGCCGCAGTGCTTCCGCTTCTGAAACCCGGCTTGGCATGGCGTGTTGGTACATTTGCACAAGGTCGGCGGCATTCAGATGTCGCTCAACAATCGTCACAGTCAAGTGCAGCGCGCCGAATGGCGGACATTGGCCGCCATACCAGAGCAGAGAGCGAGCACGTGCGTGTGATTTGGAGCTCCACTCCAGCAAACAGGACAAGGCCGGCCGCCCCCGCCTTGACCGCACGTTCGCGGGGCAGTGGCCGGAAGCGCTGGCGAACACGCTGGCGCACGAGTCGAGTTCAGGTCAAAGCCGTCGCTACAGGTCAGACGTCCTTGCTCCATATTGCTCAAAATTTCATTGACATCCGCCAGGAACGCGTCGCCCGGAACGCGTCGCCCGCAACTTTTCATCACATTGCACTTGACCGACGGTGACCGTGAGCGCTCATTGTTGGTGGGCGAGGGACACGACCTTGCGCGCATGGAATTTCGGTCGCTGGCAGTCCATCATTTCAACCGTTCTCTTCCATGCGCACTAGAGCAGGAATACCGCATCACTTGGAGAGGACTCTCCACCCTCTTTCCGGGGTGTTGGACTGCTCGGATGTGTGTGGTTGAATAGGCGCGTATCCGAGAGTGTGCCAGTGAACGGCCAGCACGTGAAGAGAAAAAACGAAATTGCGATTCATTCCAATCACCCGAGAGAGCACAGGCAGCGACGCTCCTGAATAGAGATTGAATCCTCCCATTCAGGCGCAATCCAGGGCCTACAGACATCCCAACTCGCGCTCCTCCATGTCACAACCATTTCAACACAGCCATTTCGACCTTTCTCGAGATAGCAGAACCACATCAAACGTTTCGCGGAGCTGGCGGCGCAAGTCGCCTGGGAGTTGATGGTCGGCAGCAAGATACACCTGCGTCTTCTGGCCTGACGCGCGTGGGGCCACTTGATCAGCGACGCGGGGAGAACGTGTGCAAGCCAATCGTAGGACATGTCAGGGGGAGCGGGGTGAGTAGCTGTGGACGAAGTTGAACAGGCGCAAGCGCGGTGGCAGTGACGCCAAGGGCGCAGCGATCCGGTTGCCGCACAAGTTGAGGTGCTGCAAGGACTCGGGCCATACGACTCCCGACAGATCGTCAGTGGCGATCCCGCACCCATTCAACGTGAGCGAGGAGAGATGCGGTGGGAGATGGGCCATGAGCGTGCGAAACGTAGCTGTTCCTCCAACTTTCCACCCAATGAGTGCGAAGTGCCTCAAAGAGGCAGGAAGATCGGTCGTGATGGCAATGAGAAGGCTCGCACTCGCGTCCGCGACTGAGAGTGAGATCACGCAAGGTTGGCGCGAGCGGGATGTGCATGCACGTGGAAAACTTCCAAGTGGAGAGCGCCACGGACAGTATATCGGTTGCATGGGGGAGCCGCATTTCGTGCGAGCTCTGCGCAATCGTGGGCATGCTGGCTGAGACAGCCTCCAGCTCGTTGCAAACGAGAAATGGTGGGAGCGTCGCGCTTCAGCACTTAGTACTTAGTGTCACTGAGAGCGCAGCCTCGATGGGACAGCGCAATGACTCTGAGAAGCAATCAAAAGAGCCAGAGCAAGACTTTTGGTGGCATCGTCGTTGACTAGACCGCAGTCGACATTGTGTCGTGCTTCAAATTCCACTGCTCCCTCTTTTTTTTGCTAGCCTTGAGAGAATTTATGCAAGAGGGAAATCTGCAATCTAGCTCACGCCGAGGAATTGCAATGGCAGAGGCTGGCCCAACCAACGCCGCCCAACACTTCAACCAACAGGCGCCACAAGGAGAACGACGCGACCTGACTCGGGCGCTGCCGCTGTGGAAGCCGACAAAAGAACCAACCCATCGCCGGACTGGGGTGTTGCTGGATGTGTTGTCGCTGCACCAAAACAAGACTAGAAATGAATGAGACATCATGTTTGCACAAAACGCGAACTTGCGAGAGCGAACTAAAGAAGAACAAATTGCCATGGCGCGCGCCTGTCCAGAGACCGACGGCCGAAATAATGAAACGGAGGCAAAACTGCAGGGCGAGCGAACGAGCGGACACACGACACGACCGCGCGCCCGCACGGCCCACGGCAACACAAAACGCAAACCACAACCAATACTGAGCCTCGACGACTTGGCCAACGCGGACACTCTACCCGCGAGGTACCTGCCCCCAGGCCCACCTCCACCCGCTTAGCAGCAGCCAATCAAGTGGCCGAGCCAGTAGACGAGCGACCCGCAGAAGCGGAACAGCGTGAGGATAAGCACGCAGAGAGAGAGACCGAGCAGGTACAAGTTCTGGAACGACTTGGACTCGATACCAATCGTCTGCGGCGACAAGAGCGCGGCGAGGAGAACGCCGTTGACAAAGGTCCAGATGAGCAGCCAAATCGTGCGGAACTTCTTGAAGTTGTCCTCCTTGTCGTCCTTGGACTTGGAGTGCGCCTCGTCCTTTTGCATTTCCGGGATCATGGCGGTAAAGCGCGCGTTCTGCTTGGTGTAGAAGTCGTTGGCTGGGACCAGGGCAATATCGGCGAGCTCGTCCTTGGGCTGACCGTTGTTGCCGCCCGAACCGCCGCCGGAACCGCCCTTGGCGCCGCCGGTGTCGCCCTTGGTACCCCACGACAGATCGGAAATGTTGCAGTAGGCGTAGATTTGAAGGACTGGGGGAGGGTTGAGAAGGACAGGCCAGGGTCAGTCGCGGTCTCGGCGAGAAAGGAGCACGAACGAGTGAAAAGGACAAAATGTACCGTTGACGTAGGTCGGCAGCAGCAGCGTGTACTGGATGATGTTGAAGATAATGTGGTACCACTCGAGGTAGAGGAACGACGAGAGAAAGAAGACGCCGTAGGTGCCCGCGAGCGAGACGAGCGTCAAGACAACGAGCGTGCCCGAGTCGTTCTTGGTCACATTGGCAATCTTGAACTGCGCAACCTTGCCGGCCACGTCGGGGTTGATTTGGAACTGCACCCACGTCGAGATGATGATGAGCACGAGCATCACACCCGAGATGATTGCAAAGAGACCAATTGCGATGCCGAACACGCGGCGTGCCGACTGCGGCTTGTTACCGAGCGAGGCAATGAACGTGATGCAAATGGCGAGAATGTAGATCGGGCTGAGCAGCTTGAGGATGGCGGCAACGACGTCGTGCAGCACGGGCGAACCCGTAGCCGTCGGGACGAGCTTGAGCGTCTTCGAGTTCTCGTTATCCATGAGCTGCAGGTAACCTGTGATGTGGAGAACGTGGTGGAGAACGTGGTGGGGATTGTCAGATGAGCCGAAAAGGTGCGTCCCGAGGTTCGCCGTTGGCGAGGGCCCGCGGCATAGGTGCCAGGAGCAGGTGCCGGCTAGCCATGGGGGACCGCTTCGACGACCAATCGGAGCCCTCACACGAACTCCCGCGAGAGAGGGAGCGGCGGCCGTGGCCGTTGCGGTGGGAGCACGCGGAATAGGGGGCGACAGGAAAAACGGACCATCAACGATCTAAAAACGCGGAAAATAACGTTAGTCTTGCGGCAACACGCGGAAAAGAACGAGAATCGCGAAGATACTTGCAAATTTAAAGGAAATAAAGAAGTGCGCAAGCGAGAGGTACGCAAACAAGAAGTTGATGAACGAGTAGACGAGTTCAATGAAAATCCCGACTTTCCGGAAGATCGATTGGCCCGACGTGAAGAACTTGCCCATGTTACCAAATGCGTAGAGGAAGGCGAACGTGGACCCGTTGAGCCAACGACGGCGCTGCGAGATGAACTCGGGGAAGTTATCTGATGGTCAGAGAAGGTCAGCCATGACGAACACGACCGTCAAGTCACGGTAGCAGCCCTGCGTACCAGGCGCATCGGTCACGGCCTGCGAGTTCTTTTCGTAGCGCAAGATCCAGTTGCAATTGGCCTTGGCGACGAGCTCAAAGCACAGAATACGGTCCTCGGCCAGGTACATGTTGGACGTGAAGATATCGCCCGAGTCGTGCAGCGTCTCGCCCTTGAAGTACTCTTGCAGCGGGTGGCCCTCGAGCGCCGCGTACCGGTACGCCGAGAAGGCGCCGGGAAGCACCGAAATGTAACCAAAGACCGACTCGAGCGGCTTGTCGAGAATGCTATTCGCGGGAGAACGCGATCCGGTCAGCATGCGCCCATTCCGCGCGCGCGAGTAGATCGTGCACTGCGATAGTAACGTACTTCGACATCTTGTACTCGAAATTCTGCCCGGCAATGATCGGGTTCAGCATCGACAGGTACGACCCTTCGACGGCAATCTCACCACAGGCACCGCCGACCTGCTTGTTCAAGAACGCGCGCCAGAGACGGTAGATCGACATCGACTGCGGCTTGGTCCCGACATCGAGCAGGACACACACGTTAGGCTTGATCGAGGCCGCAAAGGCGTTGAAGAACCAGCGGTGCGAGTTGATTTTCTACAGAGATACGCAAGAAAAGCAAATCAGTTGCGCGAACAGAGGATCGAACCAGTGTTGCGTTGTGGGTGTGCGCAGCGGGCCAGGGAGGACACAGAGTCTGTTTGTCCTGCGAGTTGACGAAGTATCCAGTTGGGGCGCAAGGGCGCATCGAACTGAAAAACGACGCCAATTATCGCACGCGCGCAAACACAACAAAGTAGAAGAAAAGAGTGCAGCAGAGCGGTACCTTGGCGTTGGCCTCCTTCAAGCAGAAGAGCAGCTGCATCGGGATCACGCCCTTCTTGGCGTTCTTGTGCGTGACAATCTGCGTGCCTACGAGCCCCACATCCAAACGCACATCAGTTTCCGGCGCTCGCTCCGACATTGCGCTACCACCATGACAACGTACCGTCCTCGGGCATGCCCTCCCAGTTCATTTCGGTCGTGACCTCAAACACGTGCGCCTGCGTCTTCTTGCCGTTGACGTACTGGCGCATGAGACCCTCTTGGTAGCAGCCCATCATCGAGATGAGCGTGAGCGTGTCCTTGTTGATCTTGGTGCGACCGTCCGAGACAATGGCGACGACAATCTTCTTCCAACCATCGGCGCCCCACTCCTTTTGCTTGAGCATCTGGCGGATGTTGTTGTGCACGCCCTAGAAAATTGTTTCAGACAGAGTTGGTCGAAAGAGCAATGAGTGTCTCAACGGCCAAGTCGATCAGGACGTGCCTGCATCGTCTTGATGAACAGCTTCGGGCCCTCGTTGTACATGGTGACGACTAGAAACCAAATGCGTCGTGCGTGAGGGTCAGTTTCACCCATCCATCACTGCCGATCACGCATCGAAAACGATAAAAACGTACCAATGAACAACTCGGTCTCCTTGCCCGTCTGCCGAATCGAGAACCCCTCCTTGACAAAGTTATTCGGGTCCGACGTGCACGCCGTGTACCGCAACGTGCGGAACTCTGGGTCGTTGCGCGAAAACTGGTCGGCCAACTGCGCGGGGACCGGCACGTCGACAATCAACTTGCCGCCAGGGGTCGCGGCCATGGCCGCACCCGAGTCGACACGGCCCATGGCGGGGGCCGCGGGCGCATAGGGCGCCTGCACGTACTGGCCGCCGGCCATGTAGTGCGTGTTGCCGCCGGCCGCCTGCATGTCGACTTGCGCGGCATACTGCTGCTGCTGCGGCGGATAGCCGGGTTGCTGGGCCGCGGGCATTTGCACGGGCACGGGCGCGTAGCCCTGCTGCTGCATCATGGGTTGTTGTTGCGGCGGGTAGGCGGCGGCAGGCGGGGCTCTGGTTGGAGGACAGAGGGTGGAGTGGGTCAGCGAGAGAGCCAGGACGGGGCAGCGAGACGGTGCGGAGGGAGGCGGCAGGCGGCAGCGAGCGACGAGCAAGTGGAAGAAATGAGGTGGCGAAGTCGGTGGCGCGGACGGCCAGCGGCGCGGCCAAGGGACCGACCGACAGGGCAAACGAGAGCAGACCAAACGCAAACGCAAACGCAAACCAACCAAAGGGACTGCAGCACCAACAGCGTGCAGAGAAGAGGAGAGCGAGAGCACCGAGCAGGTCGGACGGAGATCGCCGAGAGTGGAGCGGTGCGGGGGAGGAGAGGATGAAAAGGGCGGACCGGCCAGCGAGAAAAAGGGGAAGGAGGCCGTGGAAGCAAGCCCAGGTGGGCGTCGTCGAGGCGCCTCAACCTCACCTTCACCACTGCACCCGGTAAGCAAAAAAAGCAAAAAGGGCAAAGCAGGCAACTCCATCAAGCCAACAGCTGTCGCACGTGCAACGGCGCGCCACTGTCCCGCAGTCGAGCGCCGCTGCCTGGGGCCGTTCAAGTCATTCGCGACGGCCACGACCGTGACCGCGAGCATGACAACGCCGCGACGAATGCGCGCACGCGATAGTGGACGACGAAGAAGAGCACCGGAGCGGGCAAAGAAACGAAAAGAAACGGGGCGGAAGGGGAGCGAGAGAAGGCGGACACTGCGCCGCCGCACAGGCCACCACGATGGCGCACACCGACCGCAACGCAACGTAACGCCGCGGTAGAGTACGGAGCGGGACGACGTACCCGTAGTTGGCCTGCATGGCGTGAGCGGCGTGGTCGTCACGGCGCAACGGCAGCGAGGACGGAACGTCGGGTGGAAAGAGAGCGCCGGAGATGCGCGCACGGTCCGAACAAAGTGGTCGGTCGAGCGCGAGAACGGCTACGGCTTGGGGGTGAGGAACAAGTGTGGGGTGCGAGCTTGCGCGCGATGAAGTTGCAGCAAGTGCCGGCGAGCCAGGCGACGACGGCGACGGCGTAAGAGGGGACGGCGTCGAGGTCGGCAGCGAGGTCGGCAGCGAGGTACGGCAAGCACGAGAGAGCGGCAATGGCGGCAGCCAAGAAACGACTCAAAAACAAGTCGACGGCCAGACCCCGCAAAATGCAAGATGAACACGCAAGCCGCGACTTGCCGACCGGGCGCCCTTCATTTTCCCTTTGGCCGCGCTGATCACGGGCCACGGCGCCCGTGCACTGCCCGGCCCCAGCACGGGCACGGATGGCCTCTTCCCCCGCAAGCATGCCGGCGTGATTTGCGCAAAATGGGTCCTGCAACCTGTGTGCGTGAGGTGTGTGCTGTGACAGTCCCCTTCAAACGTTCCCTTTATGCGCGTGAGAGCCATGGTCAAGCCTGTTTGGTGGATGAGGACGAGCGCGAGACGAGCGTGTGGCCGCCGCGAGAGGGGAGCCGTAGGCCCGGTCCGCCACCACCGTCGCCCCCTCATTTCCCGTGGCCGCCGCCACGCCCGCCGCGCGATGCTTGTCTTGACCCAGGTGGGCGCTGCCGCGAACGTCGTCAGGTTCATGACTGGCGCCAACGAGAGCATCATGCGGCGCCGCCATCGTGCCGAGTAAGCACCCGTTCGCTCATCACGATGGGCCGCGACGTGAAGGAAAGTAAAAACGGGTGGTAGATCTTTCACGACGCGGTACGTGGCGAAACAGAAGCAACACATCCAACCGGCCCAACATCGCTCCCAGCACGTCTCGCGCGCGACAGGTGTGCCGGTGCGTGCGGCCGTCCCAACAACGTGACGATCGTGAGCAAGAAGAAATACGGGTGCCAAAGAATTAATTCGCAAAAGCTATGGATAAACCACTTCCATCCCATCACGCACACCATCACTCCACTTCCTCGCTCGTTCACGTTCGCTCACGGGTTAAACCGGCCCACACGCACCGCGACCGCGCGCGCGTGCGCGTCCAGCCCCTCCACCTCGGCCAACGTGATCACCGCATCCGCCAACTTATCCAGCCCAGCCTTCGACAAGTGCTGCGTCGTGATATGCTTGACAAACGTGTGCGTGTTGACGCCCGAGTACATGGCCGCGTACCCGTAGGTCGGCAGCGTGTGGTTCGTGCCCGACGCGTAGTCGCCGCACGACTCGGGCGAATACGCACCGACAAACACCGACCCGGCACTGGTAATATCCTTGACGAGCGCCTTGGCCACATTGTCGTCGAGGTTCAGGATCAAGTGTTCGGGCGCGTAGGCATTCGAGAATTTCACTGCTTCGGCCATGGTCGATGCACGCACGATCACCGACTTGGGCAAACACTTGCGCACAATCTCCACGCGCGGCAACTGCAGCGCCTGCTTGATGACCTCGGCCTCGACGCGCGCCACTTCCGGATCACTCATCCCGACGGCCACGAGCACCACCTGCGAATCCGGCCCGTGCTCAGCCTGCGACAACAAGTCCGCGGCGACGAAGCGCGGATCGCTGTCCCCATCCGCAATGACCAACACCTCCGAGGGCCCCGCGGGCATATCAATCGCGACCATCGCCTGCGTCGAGTTCTGCACCTGCATCTTGGCCGCCGTCACAAATTGGTTGCCCGGCCCGCAAATCTTATCCACCTTGAGGACCGACTCGGTGCCAAACGCCATGGCCGCCACGGCCTGCGCGCCGCCCGCAAGGACCACCTGTGCGGCGCCAATCTTGTCGGCGACATAGAGCACCTCGGGCGCGACCGACCCGTCGGCGCGCGGGGGCGTGGCCACGACAATCGTCTTGCACCCGGCGACGCGCGCGGGCACGCCGAGCATGAGCGTCGAACTCGGCAACACGGCCGTCCCGCCCGGCACGTAGAGCCCGACGCGGTCGATCGCGCGCCAGTCGCGCGTGCAAATCACGCCTGGCATCGTTTCGACGACGAGCGGTTCCGGCTCAAGTTGCGCGCGGTGGAACTTTTCGACGTTGGCCATGGCCACGTCGATCGCGTTGCGCACCTTGTTGGACAGGGCCGAGGGCGCGTAGTGCTGCGCGAACGGCGGGAGCAGGACGGGCGACGCGAGGTTGGCCTTGTCGAATTTCTTGGTCAAGTCGAGCAATGCCTTGTCGCCCTGCGTGCGCACGGCCTCGACGATCGGCTCGACGATCGCCTGGATCTTGCCGGAGTCGAGGATCGGCCGCTGCAGGAGCGCGGCGTACTCGGTCGTCGATACGGACGACAGGTCGACGACGCGCATCTTGAGGCCGGCGGTCGGGTCCTCGGGCGCGGCCGTCACTGGCGCGGGCGCAGGTGCAGCGACAGGTGCCGCCGGGGTCGCGACCGGCGCGACCGTCGCTTGCTCGACCGACCTCGTTTCCTTCTCCTTCTCGGCCACCGCCGCCGCGTACTTGGGCTTCGCGTTCCCCGGGCGGCGGGATACCTTCCGCGCGCGCATATCCAGGACCTTCTCAATCTCGGCCAGCCCCACCCCCATCGACCTCGCCCTCGCGAGCGCAAAATAAATCAGATCCGCGGCCTCGCCCGCGACTTCCGCCTCGGTTCTCGCATCCACCAATTCCTGCGCCTCTTCCAACACTTTGGCAGCCAACAACTTCTCATCCTCAAACAGCCGGCGCGTGTACGACCCGGCGGGCGCATCCACCATCCTCTTCTCCAGTGTCTCCGCCAGGGCCGCAATCCCGGTCCCCGAGGGGGCCCCGGCGCCGAAACACGACCGGGTCCCGTTATGGCAGAACCCGGCGCCGTTTTGGGAGACGACAAATTGCAACGTGTCGCGGTCGCAGTCGTAGTCGATCCGGAGGAGGGCTTGCGTCGCGCCGGACGTCAGGCCCTTGTACCAGAGTCCGCGAGTCCGCGAGTGGTAGACGCCCTGGCCTGTGCGGATGGCTTCGCCGACGGAGAGGGTCGACGAGTAGGCGAGTCCGAGCGCGTGGCCGCGCGCGTCCACGACGACCGTTGGGAAAAGGCCGTCGGGGCGGTCGGTCGCGAGCGGGGCCGTGGCCACGGCACCGACGTCCAGGAGCGCCGGGTCGGTACTGGCGGACAGCGCGATTTGCGTTGCCGGGCACGCGATGTTGATTCCGGCCTTGTCGGCGGCACCGATCAGGGCCGCCGTGACGGGGACGGCGGGCGCGTGGATCGTGAGGACGCGCGTCGCGTCGCCGCGCTTGGTCGCCGCGGCCAGGTTCTTGACGGCATCGCGCGCGACCGTGCGCAAAAACGCGGCCTTCTTGTCGGCCGACTCCTCAATGTCGCCGACGGGCGCGACAGGCAAGGTGGGCCACGAGAGCCAGTACCCGCCGTTGACGGCCGAATTCAGCGCGGCAATACAGTCGAGCAATTCCTTTTCGTTGCTCAGCGTCGCGCCGGACGCCGAGAGCTGCACGTGGATTCGGGACGCGGGCAAGCCCGAGGCCTTGAGCGTAGCCGCGAGAGATGCCGCGGTCGACTTGGTCAGTGCTGGGGTCGGGTCGAGCAGGACGCCGGCGGCGCCAGAGTCGAGGTATGTGGTTGCCGCGGTGAGCCAGGTGTCCGGGTCGCTCGTGAGCGCGACGAGGACAGGGACAATGGCCGAGGTCAGGTCGAGGTCGGTCGGCAGGGCATTGCCGGCGGCAGCAGGGCGCACGAGCACGGTCGCGAACAGCGACAGCTTCGCGAGGGCGACGCGCGCCGCAGTGTCGTTAACGGGTGCCGCGGGTAGGTCGAGGATTGGGACGAGCATGTCGTGGTTGGTTGGTGGTTGGTGGTTGGTGGTCGGGAGAGAGAGAGAGCGAGAAGTGCGCAAGCGAGGAGGACGAGGATGATCGAGGCGACGACCGTAAGCTCTCCTTTTTCACAGCGCGCGCAGCGCCCACGTTATTTTCCGGCGCAGCAAGAGTCATCGCGCGTCGCTCCGCGTCCATCATGGCCCCAGGCACCCGCGGTCAGCGAAGGTGGTGGTGCTGGTGCCGCCGTTTGGCCAGCGCGGCCCCGACAACTTCGGATGGATTGCCGGCAGCGGTGCACTGGGCCACGAGCACGACTCCCCGCAACACAACACCGGATCATGGTCCAGAACGATGGCGGTGGGGCAATGGCGCCATGCACTCGGCGTAACCGGCGGAGGCCCGCCTGGCGAACGGCGAGGATGGTGGAGGGGGTGGTGGAGAAAGATGAAGCGTGGCCGGAGCGACAACGTTTGCGTGACGATCAGCTGGGAGACGTGGGAGACGCAGTGACTCTGCTCAACATCACGTGAGAGCCTACTCACACGCCCATCACTTCCATTGTTGCCGAGGTCACGTGGAGCCCGTACCACCAACTGCCTAAGTATGTACTGTAACAAGGGGCCTTGGGGTTGTGACGACTGTGGTGGACTTGGCTGTGGGGAGCGCGCAAAGGCGTAACGGGCGTTACTTGATGGCAGAACCAAAGCCCCGTTGCCACAATGGCACATGAACGGGGGCAGTTGGTCCAAGTCGTTGGCCGTTGTTCATAGGAAGGTCGACTTGAGGAAATTGAATAGAATGAGAGTTCGAATCTCTCAGGCCTCAAGAATTTCTTGGCGGGAGCGGTGCTCAGGTGAACGTCACGCGAAACTTCAACTTGTTTAGTGCTTGTCAGGTGTTTGCTCCTCCCTTCATTTCTTGATCCCGTTCCATCAGGCAGTGGCAATGAGCGCCCTCCATGATCTTTAATTGCAAAATTGGGCGTGCCCAACCACTGGTGTGCGCCACACGTCGGATCAAAATCAAAACCTGTTTCTTGTCTTGTCGACAGGAATGATGCTGTGGGGGTGCAAATGTTTCTCGCGTGCTTTTGTGCAAATGTGCTGCATGAAGAGTGTAGTCTGCCGCTGGAAAAGCGACACACGTCTACAAGGCTCTGCAAGGGCTCCGATATTTGGGCCAAAAACGTGTCCTCATACGGCCGATCCGGCCCGCTGATGTGCTACTCAAAGCTTCATGGCGTGCAGAAAGCCGTTGATCGGAACGCCAAGCAAACAGGATCAGAGGTGTTTAGAACGACGGCTCAGTGCATGCAACGCAGGATCACATTGTGAAGAGTCCGAATCTCTTCCACCTCAGACACATCGAGGCAGTGGTGCGTTTGGCTCGCACGAGCTCGATCAGCGTAGTATTTGTAGCCATTCTCCTAAAGGCATGGGTTTATTCCGTCAACAGGGCGAATGAACTGAACCGCTGCTTTGATAGTGGCCGTGTGATGTCAGTGCAGATTGGAAGCAGAACTGGTCCGACGTGTCAAGAGAATCGTTGCAGCATCAAACTCGATCATGTTTCACCCACCACGGACACAAACGCGCGCTGCGCGCCGCAATGACGCCAAACAAATCCTCCACCGACCCGCTCCAAACGACTCACACTCGTCTCGGCGCGGCTGATCAACTCGCGCAATACCGCGCACCACGCGTTGCGAGCTCGTTTTTTACTTGTAGAACTCAAACTCGTTGTCGGCCTTCTTGACGTTGGCCTTGTACCCCTTTTCAATGTCCTTGGCCAAGATCATGTACCGGTTCTTGCGCACGGCCTGCATCCCAGCCTCTTGGCAAATCGAGGCAATCTCGGCACCCGAGAGCTTGTCGGCGCGCGATACGACTAGTTTCGAACAAGCGCGACCCGTCAGTGTTCGTGATCACGCCACGCATCATCACCATCAAGAACAACAAAACGTACAATCTTCGAGATCCACCTCGTCGCTCAAGTTCATCTTGGCCGTAACCGTCTGGAAAATCAACCGCTTCTGGCGGCGGTCGGGCGTCGGGAACTCAATCTTGCGATCCAGGCGACCGGGCCGCAAGAGCGCCGGATCCAACGTATCCGCGCGGTTCGTGGCCATGATGACCTTCACGTTCGACGTCTGGTCGAACCCGTCCATTTGGTTGAGCAGTTCGAGCAAAATCCGCTGCACTTCGCGGTCGGCGCCCGTCTGCGCGTCGAACCGCTTGGTCGCAATCGCGTCCACCTCGTCGATGAAAATAATGCACGGCGAGTTTTCGCGCGCGAGCCGGAACACGTCGCGCACCATGCGCGGGCCTTCGCCAAGGTACTTTTGGACGAATTCAGAGCCCACGACGCGGATGAACGACGCGGTCGTGTGGTGCGCAACGGCCTTGACGAGCATCGTCTTGCCCGTCCCCGGCGGGCCGTACAGCAAGACACCGCGCGGCGGGTCGATCCCGATTTGCCGGTAGAGGTCAAAGTGCGTGAGCGGCAACTCGACGGCCTCGCGAATCTCCTGCTTTTGCATGTCCAGCCCGCCAACGTCCGCGTACGTCACGTCGGGCTTCTCGGTCGCCTGCAGCATCTGGATCGACGAGTCGGCCTCGGGCGGGAGGACGTTCACGAGCGCGTTCGAGTGGCGGTGCAGCGCGACGGTCGTCGATGGCTTGAGCAGTTCGCGGTCGAGCGTCGACAGGATGCGCACCAAGTAGTTGGAGCCCGTCGTCGACCCGATAATGCCCGTGTGCGCGTCGATGGCTTCGAGGAACTGGCCAATGACCAGTGGCACGGACTGGATGCGCTTGACTTCCTCTTGGGCGCGAAGCAGCTCGCGCTTCAGGTTGCGGTACTCGTCCTTGATGTACTCTTCCTGCAGGTCGAGGAACTCGAGGTGCCGCTCGAGTTTCTTGAGCTTCGTGTACAGGTCGTCGACGGCGAGTTCCGAGAGCAGGTCGTGTTTGTCGGCCGCGGGCAGCGACGTGGCCGACGCGGCGCGCGCGGGCAGGATGCCGATCTCGTCCATGGTGGTGTGCGGGTGCGGAGGAGAGCGTACGGGGGGGCGATGCGCGTGGTGGAGGGTGTGGAATTGTGCGCGACGCGGGTCGGCACGGTCGTGAACGCGGCGGTCGCGCTCTGGTGGAAACGGCGACGACGACGACGAGAACGGCGACAAACCGAAGGGGGCAAGCTGACGCGCGCGACCACCTGATAGACCTGCCAGATCTGTTGCGCTGCGCCCTTGCGGCAGGCACCTGGGCGCGGGTGGGCAGGGACGGCTTCTCGGGCGCAGCCGCGGATCGGCGCTTGGATTGAGTCACCTGGTGCTGCCCACCACCACGGCGCCCCGACCAGCGTTGGCCGGGCACCTACGGACGCGGCGACGGCGACGAGCACCTTCAGCAACCTATTTCACGCTGACAACAACGCGAGCCGACACGGAACGCCGCAGGAGCGCCTCCTGCCGATGCGTCAACGCGCGAGAGCCGCCGGCTCGGCGCGGGACCGGACGCCAACCGGGCACCCATGCCACCATCGCACCGAACCATGGATCCATCCACCTTGCCCTGCAATGCCCTGCTGCAAGCAAATATATATACGCAACGATCCCCCCCCCCCCCCCCCCCGCCAGCTGGGATACGTGCAGGAAATCATTCCAAGAAACAGAAGAACACGCTGCAAGACTGGCCAGTCGCACTTTGACACCCTGCACGACTCTTCGCCACCACCATGCCGCCACGCCGCAACAAGAAGTCGGCCTCGGCCAAGACCACGGCCGCATCGTCCACCGCTGCGACCGCCTCCGCGTCCGCCAGCTCGTCATCCTCCGGTCATTCTGACGGTGCCGGCCCGCGCGTCGTCGCCACCTCGCAAGTGTCGCGGTTCCACACCGAGTCAATCGACACCGACCCGCGCGACGTTCTCCTCGACGGCGTGCACTTGACCGTCGACCGCAGCGACCTCCTCGTCGACACGCGCCTCGTCCTCCGCTTGGGCCGCCACTATGCGCTCCTTGGGCGCAACGGCACCGGCAAATCCACGCTCATGCGCGCCATCGCAACGCGCACGCTCGTCGGGTTCCCGACCAACCTCGCCGTCGTCATGATCGACCAGCACCCGGACCGCGCCATGGTCGAGTCCGACCAGACTCCCTTACAGTACCTGTTGGATGCCGACACGCATTATGCGACATTGTGTGCCGACGTGGATGCATTGGAGGCGGCGGTGCAGGACGGGACCGAGGCCGAGGTTGTGCGCGCGATTCAGATGCGCAGGGCGCGCAAGGCATTGACGGAAGCGCAGCGGATCGCAGATCATCGGTCCGGTGCGCGTGGACTGGCCGCGCGGAATGACTTGTTGGCGGCGGAGGCGGACGTGGATGCGTTGGCGCAGGACGTGGACGAGGTGGCCGTGGATGACATGGACGCGCATCGGTTGCTCGAGGAGTTGTACGAGGAGATCAACTTGGTACGTACGCTTGGGGTGCTTGATGCGGTGTTCGACAAGACCTCGGCTGACGTTCTGTTCCCATGACTAGTACGACGAGGAAGAGCGCCGGCAACTCGCCGACTCGGTCCTTCGCGGGCTCGGGTTCGACGACATGCGGCTCGCACAGCGTGTCGCCGACCTCTCGGGCGGGTGGCAGATGCGCGCGAGCTTGGCGCGGTCGCTGTTCTTGCCGTCGGATATCTTGATTTGCGACGAAGTCAGCAACAATCTCGATTTGCCGGCGATCATTTGGTTCGTGCCCTTCTTTCCTCACCTCCAGTCGTCTCAACGCAACGAAACTCATGTGCGCGAAATCAATGTCGTAGGCTCCAGCAGTACCTTCAATCGCTGCCGCAAACCGTCGTCCTTATCTCACACGACCGCCACCTGATCGAATCCGTCGCGCACGAACTGATCGTGTTGCGCGACAAGACTCTGACCTACTTTGACGGCACCCTCTCCACGTACGAGCGCGTGCAGCGCGAGACCCAACGCTCGAAACTCCGGCAACACGGCGCGATCGAAAAACGCCGGGCCCAACTGCAAGCCCAGATCCAGCGTAACGTCGCGCACGCGCGATCCACGGGGTCTGACAAGGCATTGCTGCAAGCCGCGTCGCGGGCCAAACGCATCGAGAAACTCGGCATGGAAAAGACGGCCGACGGGAAACGGTTCAAGGTGTCGTACCGCGCCGGGTACCACTTTGATTACCGCCCGCCGGTCGTGCTCGACAAGCCCGAGCCGAAAGTCGCGTTCAAGGTGCCCGTGCCCGCCGCGCACCGGGCGGCCGATTCCGGACGGGTGCTCTTGCGCGTGGATAACTTGACGTTCACCTACCCCGGAACCACGGCGCCGGTCCTGCGCGACGTCACGCTCGCCCTCGCGCCACACGACCGCGTCGCCGTGCTTGGTGCAAACGGTGCGGGCAAATCGACCCTCGTCAAGCTTCTTGTTGGAACCCTCACCGCATCTGGAATCGCCCGGGAACCGGGCGTGCGCGTCGGATACGTCTCGCAGGCGCACGTCGCCGAGTTGCTCGCCGACCCGGCCGTGCAGGCGGCGACGCCCGTGCGGCTTTTGGAAACGTGGGCGCGCGAGCAAGGGCTGCCGACGGCGAATGTCGATTGGCACGCGCAGCTCGGCGCGTTTGGAATCGGGCATGTCGGGCATGTACCTGCCGCGCATTTGAGTGGCGGGCAGCTGGTGAAGTTGGCGCTGGCGCGCGCGGGGCTCGGCGGGCCGCAGGTGTATGTTTTAGATGAGGTCACGAATCATTTGGTACGTTTTGGGGATGGGGTGCGCAGTGTGGTGAACCGGGGAACTGATGAGCGGGAGCGATTCTAGGATCTCGCGAGTATCGAAGCCCTCGCGCGCGCACTGCGCGCGTTCCCCGGCGCGGTCCTCGCCGTCTCGCACGACCAGTGGTTTGTGCGGCGGTTGGTCGGTGAAAAAGACGAGCTCGCGGATTACGGCAATGAGGACGCGTCGGAGAGTGATACCGACGAGGACGATGAGGACTCCAAGAAGGGGACCGTCTACTTGGTCCAGGACGGGCAGCTCGTGCGGCGCGAGTCGGTGACCGACGCGGTGAAAGTGCTGTCGAAAGCGCCCAAGAAGAAGAAGAAGAAGGTGGTCGAAGGCGCGCCGGCCGAGCCGGTGGCCAAGGAGAAAGTGCGGTTCTCCAAGACCAAGGCCAAAAAGTATTAGTGTGGTCTTGGGCTGCAGCCTGATGTTGTCTCGGTACATTTCGATTCGTTGCTGGTCATCGTGAAAAGGTCTTTGTAAATAGAGTGTCGGTTCAGCATGGCCAGGGGAAGGAGTGCAGTGGAACAGAATCCCGCAGGTCGAAGACCGCCATGACGACCACCTCTAACAGCCCAACACCAACACTCAGCGACATGCGTGTGGCTTCCCAAGGTTCAACGTGCCAAACTGGCAACGATACCGGCCGGAATTCGCAAGATTACCATTGGTCCTCTTGATGATACTATGGATTGTCTTGGTGGTGATGCGACTCTCTTGGCCTGGTTCGAGGCTCTCCCAACGTCGTTGCGAGTATTTGACCCGCTTTTTAATGAAAGCTGTTGTGTTGCTGATGTGGCCCGGATCATAATTGAGCACATCCGTGTGCGGCTCCCAGGCCGACAGCGCCTGCAGGTTTTGGAAGACTTGGAAAGGCTGCCTTACGACACTGCGGCCCAGTTGTGGGCCCATTTTGTTCATCCTCTGATGCTGGCTGGGTTCAGTACAAGCAATTTCTCGATTTCTTTCACTTCCTCGTTCGCGCACTTGAGAAACATAATTTCATGGCTCCTGAAGGGATTGATGCCATCCCTTCAAGACATAAGAAAGCGTCTAGTTTTGTCGCTTCCACTGCCGCCAGGCGGACCCAACTCTCCTGGCGTGAATCAGCCTGCCTAACCAAGGCGTTGGTATGTCATCAACCACCAGATCGTGTTGCTTTACTTCGAGGCAGTTTCCAAGACAAGCCCCTGCAAAGCATTCCCTTTTACGCAGCACCAGATTTTACGTCCAGTCAAGCCAGCTGTCAGACTGGACGCTCTGAGGTGACAACAAATCTGAAGACAGGTCGCAAGTCATGACCCACCCTCTAGCTCCCTCTGCCGTATCATGAGTACAACGACTTAGAATAACCTCACTAACCTCGACAACGTGCCGCAACATGTTTTGGAGCACATGGCCAAGTTTCTTATCCGCCACGACCGACGCGCAGTGCTTCATCTAGCTTTTGTTTCGCCTGCATGCTATGCGCCATGCCTCCGCATCGCAATCCGCACCAACAAGAATGGCAGCGTTTTCTCTGAGACATCCAACATGATCCCATTTCACGTCGGTGTGCCTGATGCTGCGAATATTTCCCTTGACCAGATTGGGACCATCAGGACGGCCAGAATGGCATCTGGTCTTGCTTCCGCGTGCAGCCGACTGGACCCAGGTGCCTTTACCGCAAAACGACAGCGACATCATATTGTCGTCTTGGAAATGGTCGCTGTTAATAAGAGTCCCTGAGAAATAGCTTCGGTTCTGCTGTGCTTACCCAAAGCGTGACTGGGCAAGAGTTGACATTCCACCATGATGTGCAGAGCAGCGGATTGGCAATCCGGTTCCTCTCAATCGACTCAATTTCCCTCGGTTGATTGGCGAGCTGGTTTTGGGCCGTATTTGCGACGCTTCGCTCACCCAATCATCTGCAGACGTGACAATCATTCTTCCACGTCTCTGTGACTTCACCGTTCGGCTTCACCCTTCCCTGGCCATGAACCGCTAGAAGACCGTCGCGGTATCGAAGGCTCTCTTTGCGCTTGTCCCAACCACGCTCACGTCGCTCAAGATTGCCGATTTGGGTATTCACGCTTTGGAAATGGCTGTAATGCATGTACGCCAGCTCCTGGGCCTGACAACCTTGTACCTCGGCGCCATTTCATACCGCAGCATCATTGGGTTTGCTGCTCTTCCTCGCACCGGATTCGGGCACCTGTACTTGGTTATGAGCACGCACGACGAAATGGCGAGCGATCATCAGGCCAGGGTCGCCTGGCGAGTGGCCAGCCTTCCCATTTCTGTCAACGCTCTTGTCTTGTTCTCCGATTATCCTCTTCCGACTGCCACTAGCGACCAATGAGATCACGGCTGATGTTCTTGCAATGCGCGCCCTGGACCCACTCCCGTTTGCACCATCCCTCTAGCGCCTTTTGGCTCTTTTGGTGACGTGGTTGGCGATCCGATGTGGGGGGAGAATGAGACATGGAAGTGAGGTCATGCAACTGGCAAAACGGTCCTGTGACACGTTGCCATGCCATGTTACGTTGCTTGGCCGACTTTCACTTTCTCACGAAGGATCCCTGTTCTCCCGCTCACACCTCTCATCTCGCCTTCATCTTTCGCAGCTGTGATTGGATGAACGCTTGAGATGGCAGATTGCATCTGTTTATCTGGAGAGTGAAAGGCCCAGCGCCCAGCGGCGGTCAGCAGCCAAGGACAACCAGGGGTGGAAAGTGAAAAGAGATCCCATGCAACCACATAACATTTTTCGACCAGAAACCAAGTCAATCAATCGCAACCGAGTTCACCTCGCTTCTCCACCCGACCATAGCCCCTCACTGAGAATCAAACAACAGCGCGAGTCCCACTTAATCAGAACGGCCTGCCATGCCCAACGCCATTGTTTGCTGAGCGGTTACTTGCCGCGAATGTAGCTCAACAGCTTGGCAACACTTTGTGACAATCCCTCCGGCTCCGTCTCAAAGTAGTTGTAGGTCAAATCGAGCGTTTGTAACGCGGGCGGCCACTTGCTTGCCATTACGGCGAGGTCAGCCGATACGAGCTTGCACGAGTTGAGACGAAGCAATTTCAGCTGTGGCAGCGCACAGGACGCGAGCGTGGCCATGGCCAGAGTTCCACCGAAAGGGCAATGAATCAGTTCAAGGTGCTCGAGCGAGTTCAATAATCGGCCCAAGATCGTGCAAGCCACGTCCAAGCTCTTGCAGAACAGCGGGATTGTAAAACGGCGACGTTCTCAATCACCCAACTTGCATCGGCCAAATTGCGCGACAAGCACCGGCAGCAAGCTCCACCGTCGGGAAATTGCGCGTCGACCATCATTTGGCGGGATTGCGCGAGCAGAATCCACACGGTCGCCCCCGGCTGCGGGACAAGAGTCAGCGCCCAAATAGTCTGCGCTAAGACTCGATTGCGACACGAAAGTGCGGTCAGGACGCCGGACAAGTGTCCGTGGCCACCGAATCCCGTGTCGACGAGTACACCAGGTCTTGGACTCGAGCAGCGAAAGTCAACACTGTCGGAACCAACAAACGTGACATATTTGTTTGCTGTAACTTGCGTAGAGCGAATCGCAACATGCAAGCACGGCGCGTAACAGCTTGGCACGGCGAGGGCAAGATTCAAAAGTGCCGGCTCGATGGGTTTCTGTTAAGTGACAAATGATATCGAGGTACTTACAGAATGGCGGGATCCAGCAAGGTCGACACGAATCAATACACGCCGCCCTGGCACCCCTCGCGGTCGGCAGCTTCGCTTCTGAAAACCTGTGCCTTCAGCCCAGTCACTGCCGCGACATCAACAGAGGATGTTACCTACAATCGACTGCGGAATCATGCAGTAAAATGTATTTTCCACCCGATCACTATTTCTCAACACAACATTGCGGCTTCATTGCTCTACATCACCTGGTAACCACTGAGCGGCACCTCGCCCCAAACATCACAAATAAGCTTGGATAGACCCTGAGGCAGCCCATTCGGCCTCACATCAAAGTCGTTGCCGGCCAAATCAAGCCGCCGCAGCGTCGGCGGCCACTTTCCGATCATCACGTCGAAGTCGTGAGCCTTGAGCCCACAAGAGACGAGCCGCAGGGATTTCAGTCGGGGCAGCACGCACGACGCGAGCTTGGGCAGAGCCGATGTGCCGCCAAGGGGCCAGAAAATTAACTCCAGATATTCGAGCGAAGGTGGCAACCGGCCTAGGAGCGCAATGAGAGCTGGTACATCTCCTAGCCCTTGGGATGTGAGCTTGAGGCGCTGCAGACGCCCAGAGAGTTGCATATAGCGGCACGCCGACGACGCAGCACCATCAAATGCCAGATCCAGGTCGTGTACGGTAATCGAAAAATGTTCACCAAACGAGCGAGCGCCGTGTTCGGGCTGCGAATAGAAATGGAGCTGGAGTTGGAGTCGATCGACTTCGGCTGGCAAACACGATGCGATCCGCGCCAACTCATCTGCAGAGAGTGCACCCGTGATTTCAAACGACAGGCGCTGGAGGCCAGTTCGAGGAAGTGCAGCAACAATCGCGTCGAGACCACAAGAGGTAAACCATTCGAGTTTAAACTCGCGCAGGCCAGGAGACCGCCGCAGCAATGCTGCAAGGGCCGAACGCGTGGGCTCTCCGATGCTGCCAGCGCCATCATTGGCCAAGTGCAGCCGTCGCAGTGTTGGTGGAAAGTTTGCAAACAACTCGCCCCACACAATGGCCGCATTTCCGTTGAACACGCTGAACAAAAGCAGATGTTGCACATTGCAAGGTAACTGGGAAAACATGAACGACGCATCTGCAACGTCTGGAACTTCAGGTTCAATCAAAATGAGCTCAACAACTGAGGCAGGGAGATGGACGGCGGGCGTGGTGCCATAGACCATCAAGGACTTGCACAATGATGGAATCGGGTATCCGTAATCCTGCACGACCTCATAACGACAAATCTGGGTATGAGGCACCCTCAAGAGAGACCAGCGACGAGAAATATCGCTTCCAGTGTGGATGCGTCCTAGTGCGCAACTATCCTGGTTTGCAAGTCCGATAGAGCCACCCGCCACGTTGCGGTCGTTGGCAATCAAGTCGTTGCAGCTATTACTCCCATAGTCGGAATTCTCGTCCTCCTCCACGTCCCCATCCTGTGCGTTCACGTTTGGATACGGTAAAAATGTCCGGTCCTGACGCCTAGGCAATAGGACCAGATACCAATTGATCTCGTCCACTGCGTGTCCATCGTCGTCGAAGCCAGTCACAACAATGTCGCCAGGAATCCATTCTGACCAACTGTCTGCATCGATACTATCAGAACCCACAAAGGTGGTATGGTTGGTTGGACTCGCTTCAGCCAACCGAATGGCTGCGCGCATGCATGGCACGTAAAAGACTGGTGCAGCGAGAGCGAGATTCAAGGACGTCGGCTTGGCATTGCGGTTCTGAGAAACGGGCGCTGCAAGAAGCTCAGCGATGCGGTACAGGACGTGGTAAGGTAAGCTTGTGAGCATGTTGCAGCAGAATGCTGGCAGCGTGGTTGGGCTTGCTCCGGACCGGCGGCGAACAGGATGCTGGTAGTGAAAATGCTGTTGAGTTGGGGAAGACTCGTCGGCAAACCTTGCACGGCAAGAACAGATATGATGAAGCGACAGGTGGCAACAAATTGATTGAACTTCATCACGTGAGCCGACTGGTCGTGGAAGCTCCTCTGACCATGAGCCAACTCTAGTTTGCATCTTGAGGAACATCATTGCGACTCAGCTGCTTCGATATCCACGCTCAGTTCTTCTTTCTTTGGTCTTTCGCGGGTTGCCTCGACACAGCAAGACTAGAGCCGAGATCCTGTGTTTCTATTTACCACCAGCAGCGACAGTGAGCCGGCAGGGCCGAGACCCTGTGGCAACTTCCCAGGCATCACCTTGATGTCGTTGCCAGACAAATCGAGCCGCTGCAATGTCTGCGGTAGTTTCCAACCATCACGCCGAGATCCGCTTCAATGAGCCCACACGAGTAACTGCAAAGCGACTTGAGGCGCGAAAATACACACGATGCGAGCTTGAGCACGGCCTCTGTGCCGCCGAGGATCCAATCACGGAGCTCAATATGCTTGAGTGAGGGCGGCAAACGGTCCAGGAGCACAACGATCCCTCGCCCCGTTATGAAAGAGACCATCACAGATTTACATCGAATTGATGACCCTACTCTGGCAAATCGTGAGGGAAGGCGACAGCGGAGCACGCCTTGTTGACAAGTCGCTCAAGTCGCGGGATCGTCGTGGGCCACGAATTCATGCCCGAAACCGTCCATGTGCGCTGGTCGATCTTGCCCGCCACATCGGCATCAAACTGCGGCACGCGCAGTCCCGGCAGTGTCGGAAGCGTAATCTCGTGCTCGCACTGCGACCAAATCCCATGCACCACATCGACATGGGCGATGCGCAACGCAACTGCGGGAGCGTCGCGTGCGCAAGCAGGTTGAAGAAGAGGACCGAACACTTGGCCGTAGCGAGCACCGGGAAAACGGTGCCAAGTGACGCGAATTGCCCCTGGATGCTAGCGAGCCTTGGCGCCGTCAACGTTCCAGCTCGTGAGGTATCAATGGAAGGAGTTGGAGCGTCCAGAAGCGCGGAATCGAGAGGACTGGCCTCAGTCAGTGTTCCCGGCTGAGTTGACGGCGACAGCACATTCGAGATACGTCAAGTGTTGAAGCTGGGCCAGGGAGACCATTTCCGACGCGTAGAGATGCGACCCATTGTCTGGCGCTCTATCACGAGAAAAAATCAACGTCGTCAAATTGGTGTGGCGCTGGTCCCACATCAACACGTCGCTATCCACGCCAATACTCCCATCGCGGTAGCCAACAACGTGCAACATTGGCACATGCCACAACAGAGTTGCCAACTGGAAATAAGGACGCGAGGCGCACGAACAAAGCGCAAGCGCTCAAAACAACCCGTGATCTCAGCCACACTTTCGTCCAAGCGATCCCAATCGCCTTCCAACCATCCTTCACCGGGTTGTTACGCGACTGGGTATTCCATGGACCACGTTTAGAGATGCGCCATGTAGGACGTGAACTGAATGTGCATGCGCAGGCTGGTCAACCCCACGGGCGAATGTACATACAAGGCACGTGAATGTGGGGCCGTGGGGAAGGCGCACGTCATCATTGGACCGTACGTGAGGGAGCGCAAGTTTGGAAACGTCAAGTCAGTGAGCCATGGCATATCCCACGAGGCTCGAATCACCAGCGACACAAGTTGGTCCTGGAGTGCAGCAAGCAGGGCCTGCGTAACGCTGGCAGATGCGAGACGATGAAGATGGAGAGAAACAAGTCGAGGAAGCATTTGCACCAGTCAACGAGGAAGGGTAAGCATGCTCCGCTCAACGGCAGCGTCGGCGTCATCAACCAGCTGTCCCACCTGGAGCGTGGTAATCACTTTCCCGAGAACGCGCAACACGCGGCCGATCGAGTTCGTTGGCTCGGCAAGGGGCAATGACGGGCCATTATTGGTCGCGAAAATGTCAACCTCACACACAGGAGTCAGTGGGCGGTCAAGGTCTTGAACGCAATGGCATGCATTTGCAATCGCTATCGTGATATAGTCATTGCGCCCTTGGTTGATCTGCAATGGTCCCACGACACTCTTCACAACCGCGACATTGTCTTGGAGCACGCGGAGTGCGGATGGGCGCACTTGGCGGCAGACGCCAGCGATGTGTAAAGATCGCGTGGGCCGGGACAAACTGAGTTGGCGTTGATGGGATCATGAGCCACGACATGATGCGCAATTTGGTCAAGCAACTCGGTTGGGAGCGTTCCAAGCATGATTGTCCGTGCTGGATTGCTGCTATGCTTGAAGTGAGCTGCAACAAGAGAACGTCGTTGCTTTTGGTTCAAATAATTGGTGTGGCCGCCAGAGCGAATTGCGACGACTGAGGCGAGACCATCACTCCTTGGAAGTGGATGGTGGTGCTTTGCACGTGCATCGATTTTGAAATGCTGCGTGGGCAAATCCGTAAACATGACTGATGAGTGCGTCCTCGACCTCCGCGACGGTAAATTTGAAAGACCGAAAGAACGAATGAAACCAAAAAGATGTATCCAACAGAGAGATGGGCAAACCAAGCAAAGAACTATCTGAGCATTGGACGAAGCCCCGCCGGAAGGCCAGGTGGAGGCGTATCAAACCCATTCCCACGCAAGTCCAATGTATTCAAGCCCACAGGCCAGAGACCCGCGAAACGGGCCACATTGGCCGCGTTGAGACGGCAATTCTTGAGCGAGAGCCACACGAGCGACGGCGGCAAATGTTGGGCAACCGACATGACAACATCCAGGCTGTTGAGCGGGAACCCGCTCAAATCGAGATCCTTGACCGACACAGGAAGTCGGCGCAGAAACAGACTCAAATCCACGGCAGTCTTGGACTGCAAAACGACGCGCTCGACCGTTGGCGCAATCGGCACTTGGGCAAGCATAGCCGGCGTCCAGTTGGTGACGAAAAGGACGAGTTGCCGCGTGGCCAAGGGCACTTTGGCCGTAAACTCGGTCGCCTTGTTGTCGTAGGGCAACATCAACTCGAGGTACTCGACAGAGCTCGGCAACTTTTCAGCGACGCAGGCCAGCAGACTCACGCCCCCTTCCTCTTCTTCTTCGTCCACCTCCATACCTAGACCACCAACCCCAGTAAACATGCCGCCCGCGCCAAACATTCCGGCCACTTCGTCGTTGAGGTCGACGAGCTTTTGCGCACGCAGAATGAGTTGTTTGAGACCAGTGCGCGGGAGCTCAGCAACAAGCGTTTCGAGATCCATGATTTTCCGCCCTTGAAGCAAAAACGACTTGAGTGACGGGAGCTGGGACACAAGGCGCGCAATCGCGTAGATTTCAAACGAGTGAAACTCGTTGGCAACAATTGAGACCGTCGTCAACGTTGTGGGCAGCGCATTGACAAAGAAGTTGAGCACTTGGCCCGCATCTGCAGGGAAGGCTTCAAGCATGACGAGCGTGGTGAGATGGCGCGGGAAATGAGCAAACACCTCGGAAATCTTGTTCTCGTTGGGCAAGACACAATTCATCACCAGCAGCTTCTTGAGCGAGTCGGGCAAGTTTTTTACGTGATCCCATGAGAGCTTGCCCACCAGCGTGAGCCGTTGGCAATGTGGTGGGATCAATGTGCTCATGGGATCAATACATATCGTAAACCGGCGGAGCTGGCGAACTGGCACGTGTAACAACGTCCATTTCCGGCTGGCAGGCTCCTTTTCGACAAGAGGCAACGAATTGCGGTTCTCGTCGCGTGGAAATAGGGTCAGGTACCATTCGACGTGCTGGGTGACTAGATCCTGGACGGCAACGAGGCGACCGAGTGATTCCAATCGTGGCGTGCAGACCAGGCCAGGCGCAGCAAACTCCAGGGTCGTCTTGTTGTTGACGGGTCCGTTGCGAATCGCGGCGTAGAGGCATGGCGCGTAGAGCGCCGGGGCGGCAAGCGCCAGGCAAAGAAGCGAGAGACGGCTGCCGTCAGGGTCATTGTTCAGAACGCGCTTGGCAATGAGGATCAACAGGTCGTGGGGCAAGCTGATGAGCTCTGGCGCGTGGGGCGGCGTGGTTGCGTCGTTTCTGGTCATGATGCCTCAGGTTTCTGTGTGGTTCCTCGTTCTCGGGAGAGGGGTGAGGCTATGTCCTCGTCGACGACTGCATAGGGTGGTGGAGCGAGTGGAGCGCGGTGGAGCAGCTGCAGGCATGTCAGTGGCGCAGGCGGCAGAGCTTTCTGTCTTGCGGTGAGACAGTGTGAGACGTGGAGGTCGCACAGTAAGGCTCGGCCGATGGAAATGGCAGGCGGTCACCTGACAAGTCGGCCGTCCTTCGCGCCCACGCCCGTTTCCCGTTTTGGAAGGCACTTTGTCCGAGGCTCATTTTGCTCCTTATTGCTCCTGCGACACCGAGCACCACCAACCACCAGAACCACCACCGCCAAGCTGAACGACGTCCAGCCATCACCACGACGACCATCTCGCGCGCGCACTTCAGCACTCCTCGCAACGACGGCCCCACGACGCGCCCGTGCCGCTCCTACACGCTCTCCACACGCGTGTCCCGCTGCTGCCCGCTATTTTCCGCGATCGCGCCTTGGCCCTGCCTGCTTTGCAGCTGGCCTCTATCCTTTGCTCGAGCTCGAGCCGCCCCGTCGACGCGCCAACACCATGGAGGACGACGAGCTTTCCTGCCCGCTCTGCTGCGAGGAGATTGCGCCCGTCGACAAGTACTTTTTCCCGTGCCCGTGCGGATACCAGGTGCGGCTCGCTCTCTCGCTTGCACCCTCTGCACGCCCACCGCTTCCTTTCTGGATTTTCGGCCTTGCAAATGATGCTCAACGGCCCTCTTCTCGTCCTCAACCTGACCGTCTATTGTCTGCACGCAATAGATTTGTCGATTTTGCTGGAACCACATTCGCGAGGACCACAACCAGCTGTGCCCTGCGTGCCGCCGCCAGTTTGACGACGACGGCGTGCAGTTCCGCCCCGTCCCGCCCGACGAGCTCGCCAAACTGAATGCCGACCGCAAGCGCCGGGCAAAGCGCACCAAGGGCGGGTCGTCCTCATTACTCGGGCTTGACGTGGACCGGTCGCACCTCAAGGACTCCAAGGTCTACCAGAGGTCGCTCGTCTACGTGACAGGCCTGCCGCCAAAGTACGCCAACGAAGACGTACGTTTTTTTGGCTCCAGGTCGGTCCGTTTTCCACATCACTGCTCGATCCCGCGTCGCTCACGGCCGATCCGCTCAATTAGCTGCTGCGGTCGGACGGGTACTTTGGCCAGTTTGGCCGCATTCTCAAGCTCTCGATCACGCGGCGCCCGCCGCAAACGATTGGCGGCAAGACGGGCGAGAACCAGATTGGCGTGCACGTCACGTTTGCGTCCCCCTTTGAGGCCGCGTGCGCGATCCAGTATGTCGAGGGCAGCGTGATTGAGAACCGCGTCCTGCACGCCACGTTTGGGACCAACAAGTACTGCCCCGCGTGGCTCGTGGGCAGGCAGTGCGGGACCGTCGGATGCGGCTTCCTTCACGAGGTCACGGAGAGCGCCGATCCGGCGACGGTGCCGACGTACGTGTGTTTGGGTGCTCACGAGCGCATGAATGAGCGAGAGACTGATTTTCGCGTTCGTTTTTGTTGCCAGTGTCAAGACGGGAACCGGCGGACCGCCGCGCTACTTTGGACCGCGTGGGCGAAAACCGGCCACCGCTGCGGGAAGCGGGCGCGGAGCGTTGTCGGCGCCACCAGACGCTGCCGACGCCCAGCCGCCTATGTCTGCACCTGTCCATCGACCGTCTCCGGCTCCACCAGAACGGACTCGATCGCCGGCAACAGGCGGCGGCGCGGTACTACCACCGACCGTCAATTGGTGCGTTTCTGCCCTTTCGATCTACATTTTTAACTCGATGATTGCGACTCACGACGGTGTTGTATAAAGGGCGGCAAGAAAACCGGACGCGCCAAGGCCGATCACCCCAACCAACGGCGTCTCGCCGATCCTCTCGCACCGGCTCTTCCCCGACCTATCGGCGGCCGCCGCCAAACCGCCGGAACCGAAACCTGTCTCGGCGAGGACCGTGCAGAGGAAGCCGTCGGTCCCGGCCCACTTGACGGCCGATACTGCTGTATCTCCCTCATCCACTGCGTCGACTCCACCCCCTGCACCAGCGACACCGCCCCCGCCGCGCATCAAGCTGCCGAAACCCGAAAAGCCGCCGGTCGTTGAGTACGAGGAGCCGCAGCCGGAGACGCGCAAGCAGCAGCTGGCACGTGTGCTCGCACTCGAGCGACAACGCGCACAGGAGCAGCAGCTTGCTGTCGACGAGGACGAGACGCCACCGGAATCGACGCCGTCGTCGTCGCACGCGACGCGGCCGCCGAGCCCGGACGTGCCGCTCCCGCCGCTCGATCTCGGCGCGTACATCCTCGCGACGCCGCCGGATCGCGTACCTGCCGTCGCGTACGCTGGTGGTATGGGGACGCCGACAGCCGCGATTCAGCCGGCGGTGGCCACGCCGTGGATGCTAGCGTCGGCGCTCGTTTTGCTGAATGCGATGGCGCGGCCGACCGACCCGGACGTCTACGCGGGCCCGTTCCGCCCGCTGGATACGGGCGATTTGATGCACGATATCATGGAGGATCGCACGGTGCTTGCTGCACCCGGTGGGCGGAACGAGCGCGCGCCCAAGGTCGCGCCGCACCAGGCGGCTGTACCCATCGCGCCGGCGGCGGCGCCGATGTCGCGGCACGCGAGTCTCGTCGCGCTGTTGAATGGACATGTCGGGCGCACAGGTGGATTGCATACACCGTCGCCTCCACCGCAGCAACAGCAGATGCCCGCAGTGGCTGACGTGTTCAAGCAGATGTTGATGCGCGGGCAGGCGCAACAGCAGGGGCCGATGCCGTCGCAAATGCAGCAGCAGCAGGCGATGCACCCGTCGCTGCATGCCGATTTGCTGATGCGGTCGCGGTCGCCCGCGCCGAATCCGGCCGGTGGTACGTTTCCATGTTTTCCCCGGTTGCGTCGTAGCCGGACGTGACCCGGCATCGTTTGCACCTCTAGTCGCCGGCCTCCCCTTCCACGACCCGGCCATCATGTCGGTGCGCATGGACTACCACCAGCCTCTCCCGCAACGCCCGCCGACATCCTCTACCGCCGCCTCGACCGCGACACCGCGCGGCGCGACGCCTACGATGCTGCAACGGCTGCAAGAGTCGCTCGCGGGCAAGGCGCTGCCGGCACGGATGACGCCGCCGCCCGCACCCGCGCCTACGTCGACGCCGCCCATGGCGGGTCCGCCGCCCGGGTTTGGGCCCAAGCACCACGGGGTCACGGCAAGTACCCGTCACCGCTCCTTTGATCCACTGCCAGGGAGTGCCGCAGCTGACGTTGGTGGCGACCTAGGATCTTCTGCGCGCGACGGCGACACCGCCATCACCGCAAGCCATGCATCCTCCGCAGCACCAGTTGCAGTACCTGCAGCAACAGCAACAACAGCAGGCGCTGAGAGCTCGGTTGGCACTGGATCGTGCGCAATGAGCCGTGATCCGTCACCGTCGCCGCGTGCCACGAGTACCGCGAACCCTTCGTCGCCGCTTCCACCACCACGTGTGCCGGACGAGCACCGACCGGCCTCGTCGCAACCGTCTGTTCCCCTACTCCACGCCATTCCCAACCCATCCTTCTCATTCCCCGAACCACCGCCACCCCAACCACGTGCCGCACCTCCCTTCGCCGCTCCGCCCGGATTTGCGCTTAATCTCAACCGATCGCCCTCCCCGCTGTCTGCTGCACCGTCTGGCGTCACCGAGTCGCTCGATGACGTGCCGGCCTCGGCCGCGTCGTCACCATCCCTTGCCGAGACCTCGGCCCCCGCTGAACCCGACTCGATTGCTGCCGAAGACGAATCCAGCGCTCCCCCTCCCACGACGCCGCCCACGAGCACGACGCCGACTGCTGCCGCTACCTCGTCCGCCGCGCGGCGGAAAAAGAAGCGGAGAAAGGCTGCGGCGGCCGCCGCGGCAGCTGCATCAGCAGCCGCAGCCTCGTCGTCCTCGTCCACGGTGGACGTGTCCGGCGCGTCTGTCACGTTTACCGCCGATCTCGACTCGCCCGACTGGACCGGGATCGTGCGTGCCCTATCTGGCCTGTTGGGCGACTCGGGCGCGATCACGTCGTCGTCGCGCACGCTGACCTCGCTGATCCCGCTCCTCTCGGGCGCTGACGACGAAGTCCTGTCCGACCTCCAGGCCCTGCTCCAGCGCGACACGCAAAAACTGACGGTGGCGTTGCGCGAGGCCGGGAACGGGTTGATGGCGGCGCTCGCTGGGCCAAGTGGAAGCGGGGAGAATCTCGTGATGAGCGCGGCGGATTTGGCGGCACTCGAGGCGCAGGTGGATGCGGCCAAGCGCGAGACGGCGATGTGGGAGCAGGAGTTGCGCAGGGTCATGACGCGGAACCGGCAGGCCGGGTTGATGTGAGCGCGCGAGTGTCGCAAGCAGGTTGGTTGGGCTTTGATTTTGTTCTCGTTTGGTTGGTTCTTGATTTGGGCGTGGCGATTCCCCCTCCTTTCTCTTCCATTTCGTTGGCGGTGTGCGTGCGCGCGTGCGTGCGGGCCATGCTCAATCCGCGAGGACGTCGCGGCGGACCGGACCGTGTCGGTCGCGGTGCACGGAGCGGCTTCTCCTTTCAGTTCCCCCTCACCCTCCCCTTTCTTCTCCACCGGGTGGCTGTCTGCCGATGGCTTCATCAAAAGTTGGTTTTCGTCGTCGTCGTCGTCGTCGTCGTCGTCGTCCAGGCCTGTCTTCGTCGTGAGACCGTGTGAGTCGACGAAATGTGCCTTCGCAAACCTGTGTACTTTTGGGGTCGGCCAAAACGTGTCGCAACGAGCCGGTCCAGGGGTACTTTGGCACGCCCGCGCGCAATCACGATCGCGAGCTGCTTTCTGGAGGCGTGGAGAGAGTGTCGACCAAGTGGAGACTGTTATGCGTGCCTCTTGAGCAGATTAGGCGTTATTCCATCAACGCACGTGTCACTGATTGTACTCTCCCTCCGCGCTGCGGCTGTTCTCGCGGTTACCAACGAACATCACGACTTTGGTGGTGGAGCGTTGCACATGGTTCACGCCGCCAGTGTTGCAGGCTCTTGCTCGTCTAATTGAGCGGCTCACATCACTGTCATCGTTTACGTTTGCTGGGCGTGTTTCGTCCGAACTAACGCCCGTGTGTCGCGCATTCCCTCGGTTGGGCCTGTTTCTTTTGGACCTCTCGTTTGCGGTTACGCGCAATGTTGTCTCAGACTGGGCGGTGATCGAGTCGCACTTGCCCACGCCGGTTGGGTCGCTTCGGCTTGACATAGCCACTCCCGAAGAGTTGTTGCAATGCGCTCGGAAATATGCTCTTGATCACACGGCTCCCGCTGGCGAACGACAGTGTGTTGGTGTGCTTGCCCGTGATGACAATCGCCAAGAGCAAGCAACTCCCACTTCAATCGACCCAATACATTTTTCTCTCGAGCTTCAGTGCATGGGTAGAGCGCAATATCTTCTGATGATCGCTTCACGCATGCCAGGATCCTTGACACATTTAACATTGAACGTTTGGGAGCTTGGACGCACATCGACTCTGCAGATGCTCGTGTCTCACTTGCCACCGCGTCTCGAATCCCTTTGTCTTGATGGATGCGACCTCCAGGATGCAGATCTAGCCGACGTTGAATGGCCTCTTTCGATCAAGTCCCTCGACTTGCGCAGGAACGATTTGACTGATGGCCTCTCCACGCCCCCAGCGCATTTACGGCAGCTCGATTTGCAGCACAGCTTTCTCGACACGCTGGACGCTGTCTCGTTTCAATGGATGGCGCAAGTCTTTCCGCGGTCGCTCCGCTATCTCGACATGACTTCGGCTCCTGAGGTGGCAGTCGCGAATGCGCTGCTGAAGTGGCCGCACTCACCCCGAGCGTGAGGCCAAAAGATGCAGGTGGGCAGGAAGGCGCAGTACTCTGTCGCCAGTGGGGGGAGAAGTTTTTCTCTGGTTTGCGTCCACTTCTGCAAGGATGGTCCCACTCGAACATTTTGCGAGCCAAACCAAACGAAAATAATGATCATCGGACTTCTCAGAGGCGCTGGTTGGACGAACAGACTGGGCGCTCACGCTTTCAAAACATTGCTGGCGTGTCGGGCGGTGGAACAGATCATGCGTCCGCTGTTGGTTGAGAACTGTGGGTCGATAGGAGCGAAATAGCTCCATCACAACGCGCCGTCGTCGACGCGCTGTCGTCAACACCTCTAGCCCTGCGCGACGCCGACTTGTCCGGAAAATAAATCGATCAAGAGCGACAGTAACTATCCTCTGCTGCGGCTCCGCCGCGAATGCGACTCGACCAGCTGCCAACCTTGATTCTGGCCCAAATCGCCAAGTGGACTCACCGTTCCTCGCAGGGCGGCGCGCTGATGCTTCTGGCTCTAGCTGCTCCGGCCTTTTACGTGTCGTGCCTGCGCGTTGTGATCCGAATGGCCTCCGTCTTCAAGCCACGGAAACTGCGTTTTGTGGGGGCTGCCGCAACTTTCTCTTTGTGCGCCTGGGCAACTCGGCGACCGAGGAAACGCCCTCGAGTGGCCCGACGCAGTGGTTCTTGGTCATGCTGCCGCGTAATCACAACCGTGAGTTTTTGACGCGCCGAAAGTATGGCCCCGAAGAAATGACCATGTCGCGTTTGTGGTCTTTTTTTACCCATGCTGCCGGCAGCGATTCGACGGTTTGTTGTCGAGGATAATGTCGAAGAATTCGTGGTTCCGCCCAATTGCACCTCCTTGCTTCAATATCTTGCGACAGTGATTACGGCACCAGCCTTTAACGACCCGAAGTCGTGTGCGCGCGAAATCCCATGCAGCGAAAGCATCGCCATCCTGATGCCGACACGTGCAACGATGAGCAGCAGTCGATTTGGTTTTCATCGCATGGTTCTCGTTGAAGTTTCCCTCCACCGTCCCTCCACGCACAACGGGCGGTAAAATCCAGCACAGCGACGATAAATAAATTGCAGGTACTGTACAAAGGACCGCGGGGGCGGGGGGGGGGGCGAGGGAGAGCGACAGAAAAGCACAGCTCGACACACGCAACACAGAATCAGAGGCCGACACGAAGTACACAAATCAAACCAAGACCAGCTAGGGCAGCTGGGGAACCCGCCCCCGCTCGCCCAGCCAACAAACAAACTCGTCTGTCCAAAACGGATCCCACTCGCGCACAATACCGCGCGCCGTCCACATCCCGGCCCAGATACGGGATCCATCCCTCTCTCCTTACACGACCAGTGGCCGACTCTGATCCTGCCACCCGTGCACGGCAAACCGCCAATCGACCCACCTCTGCCGCGCGCTCTCCGCAGCCGCACGTAACCCGATCCACGACGGGACTAGGATCGCGACCCAGAACGCGGCGGCCGCAATCTGTGCTGAATTGGTGGAAACCGACTCGGGCTGGCACCATTCGCCGTGCACAAACGCGTACTGACCGCGCTTGTGCGAGTAGAACGACTGCAGTGCTTCGCCGAGCGCGAGCAACGGCGCGAGAAACTGGTAGGTCGGGTTCTCGGGCAAGTCCGGCGCGCGGTCGAGCGTGCCTGCCGCATCGAACAGGATCGTGTTGCGGCGCGCGCGTAAGGCAGCGAGAACCGCGGGTTTCGTGATGCGCGGCGACAGTTTGCCGTCGGTGCGTGCCGCATCGGGGGTGGGGGTGGGGAGGGTTGTGCCGTTCGCGTCGAATCCGGACACATCAATTAGGTTCCACGCGTAGGCCGGGCCGGGGAAGTGCGTGTCGGACCCGGCGACTTGCAGGAGCTTGGTCTGTGCGGCGAGTTGCACGGACGGCACGTCGTAAGTGTTCTGGTTGATGATTTCGAACCCGTCGACGCCCCACTCGATCAGCTGCATGCGTGTCGGGTGGTTCGGGAGGCGCGGCGTGTTCGGGTACCCATCGGCAAGCTGCGTTGACCAGGGCACGTGGTTGACAATCACGAGTCCGCCGAGCGAGTGCGTCTGGTTGATGACGGCGCGCAGCTCGTCGTCGGTCGGCGACGCGCGCGGTGGAGAAATGGTCGTGTTGATGCCGAGCAGCGACAAGTGGATCCGGCAGCACGTATACTCGACGCCCGGGATCACGAGCAAACGGTCCTTGAATTGCGCGTCGGTCAGCGCGAGTTGCTCGGCCTCGAGCCCACCGGTTATCGAGTTGTGGTCGGTGACAGCAATCGCGTTGTAGCCCTGCGCGAGCGCGTACTCGAGCAATTGTCGCGGCGTCAAGCGGCCGTCCGACTTGGTCGAGTGCGAGTGCAGGTCAGCAATCGCGAGCGTCCCCGTATTATTGAGCGGGAACGCCGGGTCGAGCGGGACCAGACCACGGTCGAGCGGGTGGATTTGCCAGGGGAAGTGCAGGTCCGAGTAGGCGACAGGCTCGCCATTGTACTTGTAGTAGACGACGAGAATGAGCGCAATAAAGAGGCCCAAGAACACGGCGACGCGCAGGTAGGCGACAAACAAGAGAATGCACCGCGACCGCCACTGCGATCCGCGAGAGTGCATTCGCGGGCGGTGTGCTGGATCATCAGTCACGACCGTGTGGTGCCCGCGTTGCGTTGTGGAGGCGGCCGTTGCGGGTCCCACCGAGTTGGGGACCGCGTTCGCTCGCGCCTTGTCTGCGACCACGACCGAGTTGCGAAAAATGGATGACGGCGGGCGGAACCACGACGTGCGCACGGGCGCTTGCGGTGCGGCCGGGTCATTAGCAGCGGCAATCGCGGCGGGCCCTGCGATCGAGGACGGGACGCCAGAGGGCTTGCGGATGGAGCGAGTCGGCGACAGCGGCGCATGTGGCGGGACCAGGTCGAGCGGCACGACGGTCAAGTCCGGGTCGACCGTTGACGTGGGCACGCGACGGCTCGTATCGGCCGTCAAGACGGTCAAACGGTGCGAGGGTGCGGGCGTTGCTGAGCGCGGGCGTGGGCGCGGCAACGAGGCGGGCTCGGCGACAGCCGAGGGGGTCGCCATGGTGCCAAGGGCGCTTGCTGGACGCGTACTCGCAATGGATGGTGGTGGTGGGTGGCCGGGTGGAGTCGCCATGGTAAATAATGATGATTTTGGTACTTGGTGGGTCGCTGCTGCGCGTTGGTGCTTGGCTGGTCGAGCAAGGCCGAGCGCGTCGACACTGGACGTTGTGTGCGACAGCGGTGTCCGTTGGCGACTTGCAGGTGCTCGCGCGTCGCGGTCCGTTGCCGTCGCCGTCGTGTTGGGTGGGCCGCGCTCGATGTGCTGTAGCTGTCAATTTCGATGTGCTGCAGCTGTCAATTGGTGGTGATGGCAGTGGTGGTGGTGCGACGTTGTGGCAGCTGCGCCAGGGAGACCGTCATGATTACTAGAGCCGATGTGCTGCGTGGCGGCGGCGTGTGGCGAAAGGCGAGCGCAATCACGTCGCACCACATCACCTCTCTGACGTGGCAGCAGTTGCCGGCAAACGCATCCATTCCGCTCTTGCACGGAGTCTCGGACCCAGCCCCTCCCCCTCAACCCATCAAGCACCACCGCGACTCGCATCAGTTTGCACCCTTCTGGCAAATGGAGATTCACAGCAACATTCATCGAGACGCGTAAAGATTTGGCAAGCGCCCAACCCTTGCTTCACCTCCTGCACCATGTCTCAATGCCCTACCCACTGAGCTCATCCTTGCCATTTGCTCATTTGTCGCTTCATACTCCCGCTCCGACTCGATTCAATTGTCGCATGATGCATGCAATTTCTCCGAGCCAGCCCTCATGGTGTTGGTCCATGAGGGTTGAATCTACTGCATTCAACCACCAGTGCAAGATGATCCCTCTGGAACCTGGCAATTGTTTCCTGGCGAGCTTTTCCCCAAGGAACACCACAAGTCGATTTCCAGCCACATTGCATTCAATGTTGCAGGTGACCTGATTCCAGGCAAGGGTGGTGTGGCACACCCATGCTTGTACCTCCTGCTGGGTGGCACCATTACACAAGGTGTTCTGCAACACTTGGTTGTCCCATTCAACTCAGAGAAGATTTGGCGTTTTGAAGTGTCTGAGGGTCAAAGTGAGTGGCTCCTCAATTTCCCACTTCCATCCCAGGTCACAACACTTGTTCTCAACACGATTTGGCTGGATGATAAACTGGCCTTAGCACTGCCTGACTGCCTCCTGAAAACGGGCTTGCAGTCACTCCACTTGTTGTTGGTCTGCATGGCTCCTCACTTTTTGCAGGTTCTGCTTTGTGAGATGCTGCCCATGCTCTGTGAGCTTGTGCTTGAAGATGTCACATTCACAGACCAGTGACCATGACCTTGTTGCATCGTTTCCTTCAAAGCTCAAGCATCTATCCTTGATTGGCACAAGGTGGCAGTGTATGGCCCCAAGATGCTTTTCCAGCACATGCTACCTGCTCAACTCAAATTGCTCAAGTTGTTTGGCAAAATGGCATATCCTGAAGTACTTGAGGCTCTTGCAACCTGGCTGGGGTTCGAGTATGGTGTGACAAGCAAAGCAATGGAGAGGTCCTGCACAAGGCTTCTGTGATCAGTCTGCACTTTCTTGGTATATGTGTAGATTGTGCACATTTGGACCATGATGCCACTCCATGCTGGGATGCCATTGGCCTGGCGGTCCGCTTTGACCTTGATGAATGAGTTAGAGCAGGTGGGGAAGTGGGGTTTATAATATGATCCTTTTGCATTTTGTGTTGCTTACTCAGTGCAGTTGTGACATTGTTACTGTCTCAGTCTGGACTACATATTTCTCCCTTTGTTGCATCTCAACCGCTGGTGGCAGCACAATGCCGATCGGCTCCATTTTCAAGACGCAGGTGGGCAATGGGGGAGCTTTGTTGGTCTTCAACATGAACAAGCTTGTTCTGCCCTGCCACAACACAACCAGCAAGCATTTTCCTAGTCAAGACAGGTTGGTCTAGGTTCACTCCCTTGAGGCCATTCTTCTCCACTTTTTCATGCACTTGGCACACGAAAGCGGCCGAGAGACCAGAAATCAGAGGAACCAGATGGCCTGTAAGGCAAGTCTGGGCTTAATTGTTTGGTTCAATTTGTTCACGCCAAAGACGTGAGAAACGCGTGACAAGAACTGGCACGCAAAGTTGATCACAAATCTGTTTTCCATCCTCGTCCATCCACCATGCTCAACAACTTGCTGCAACAACCAACTGCGATCGCACGCTGCGCTTTTCCGCTCACAATTGACCGCACAGTATCCGTGCTGCCCCCGCCGCCGCAGTTATCCGGCGCAATTTGGACCTTGGATCACGACCATCGAGCGACCCAACCATGTTGCGCTCCGTCCTGCCAACACTTGCTCGGCGAACAATCTTGGCAACAACGCCGAGCTCGCTCGCTGCTCGCGTGTATGGATTGCTGCGCCAACTACTTGCCACGGCCCGCACACTCACCACTGTGCTGGGTCCAACAACAGTTTGACCCTTCCGTTGTCGCGCGCACCGGCACGTCCCGCTGCCGCTGCATCATGGCGGCGTACGTTCGCGACGGCGCCGCAGGAACCCGTCAAGGGGAACAAGGTCCGGTCCTACGTCGAGTCGGAGGGCCGCTTCTCGGTACGAGTCCAAGCGCCGCACGTTCCCGTCGCACAAGACCACGACTTGACTGACGATCACGACCGTAGAGCCTCGCGTACCGCAGTCTCGGCCTGATGCTCCTGACGGGCGCGGCGATCTACCTCTACTTTGACATTGAAAAGGAGAAGGCGCGGCAAGTAATTGGTGCGTGCGCTGTTTCCCGCGACCAACCTTAGTGCAGTTCTCCTTGCTCACGCACCCGATTTGGTTTTTGTAGAGGCTCGCAACGCCGACCAGGCTGTTGGTAAGCCCAAGCTTGGTGGTCCTTTTTCGCTGATCGACACGAACGGCAAGCCCGTGACCGACGCCGACTTCCGCGGCAAGTTCATGCTGCTGTATTTCGGGTTCACCAACTGCCCGGACGTGTGTCCCGAGGAACTCGAGAAGATGGCCACGGCGCTCGACTCGCTCGGTACGCTCCACTTCCCGCCCGCAACGCAACGCGCCCTCTCCACCACTCTGACCTCCTCTCCCGCGGATAGACCCGACTATGTCGACCAAGATCACGCCCATCTTCATCTCCGTCGACCCGAAGCGCGACGACATTGCCGCGGTCCGCGACTACGTGGCCGAATTCCACCCACGGCTCGTCGGGTTGACGGGCACCTACGACCAGGTCAAGGCCGCGGCCAAGGCCTACCGCGTCTACTTCTCGTCGCCTCCGCCCGAGGAGAACGTCGACGACGATTACCTCGTCGATCACTCGATCTTCTTTTACCTGATGGACCCGCAGGGCGCGTTTGTCGACGCTTACGGCAAGAATCTGATGGCCGATCAGGTGGCCGCGCGGATGCGCGCGCGCGTCGAGGCGTGGGAGAAGACCGAGGGGCCGATTGCCGCATAGAGCGTCGTT
>GG745352.1:664657-713247 GCA_000151295.1 Allomyces macrogynus ATCC 38327 | reverse complement strand
GGCATTTACAATTGTTCAAACGTATTGATGGTTGTTGTTCATCGTCCTTTCATTGTTCGGGTCGGACAGCATGTCGCGTGTATTGATTTTTGGTACAGAGCGCACCGCGCGCCATCATGCAAGGGAGCGCGCGCGCGGAGGAGAAAATTGCGGTAATCGGTCTACATACAGGAACAGAAAGGCTCACAAGCACAAAAGCACGACCAAAACGACGAGCGCACTCTACGCCTCGTTCACCTCAACGTGGTCCTCGTCAGCGAGCGTCGCCCACTCCGGGATGCGCAGCATCAGCATTTCTTTTGCGCGCGCAAACACGTCCTCGACTTTCCCCTCCGAGTGGACCGACACGACCATGCCGCGCTCGCGGTAGTACTCGACCGCCGGCATCGTCTGCTCCGTGAACACCTTGAACCGCTTCTTGATCGACGCCATGTTATCGTCAGGCCGCCCGGACGTCTCGCCGCGCTTGAGCAGCCGCTGCGTCATGACCTCGGTCGAGCAGTCAAAGAAGAGGACCGCCGCGGGAATCACGTGAAGGAGCCGCTCGAATGCCTTGCCCTGGTCGACTTGCCGCGGGAACCCGTCAATCAGGTACCCGTTGGACGTGGCCGGCGCGCGCGCCATGGCCTCGCGCAACAGGTGGATCGTCACGTCCATCGGCACGAGCTGGCCCTCGGCCATCATCCGGTTCAGTTCAGAGCCGAGCGGGGAACCCGACGCGACTTCGGCGCGGAGAAGGTCGCCCGCTGACAGGTGCGTCAGGTGGAACGCGTCCTTGAGCAGCGTGCAGTTGGTGCCCTTACCACTATGTTACGAGCAAATGAGGCCATCATGAGTTGCAAGTGCGACGCGCTGGGGGAGCGAAATGCAGCATCTGCACGAACCTTCCTGGTCCGCCAAGCACGAAAATGATTTTGCGACCCTTCAAGTCGAATGGCGAGTCCTCGAGCTTGGGCAGCTGGCTGTTGATCTCGGCCGCGGGCTTCTCGCCCTCAATCGAGCGCTTCTCTGCAGACAACGGCCATCATTTGCGTCAGCGCGACTGCAGCACGCTAAAGGGGCCACGGAACATGAGCCGCAAGCGGTACCCTTTTTCCGGCGCAAATGGCACCCCAAGAAATCGTCCCAGGCACTGGAAATGGAGCCGAGCAGCGTCATGGGATCGTGAACAAGTTGACGCGAGTGTGCTGGGTCGTGTGTTGCGCGTGCGGCAGGGACACGCTGGACGGGTCGGTGGTTGAGCTCGCGCGAGAGGGGAGGACGGGCGAAATGAGACCGTCGCAGTCAGTCTTGACTTGTCGAGCTTGCAGCTGCTTCTTGCCGTGGATCACCGGCAAGCTGGGTCGGTCGGTCGATGTCACGAGTGTCGCGACGCTGATGAAATTGCACGACGTTGGTTCGGGATCACACGCGCGGGCGTGTTGAGTGCGGGTTTGCGGGAGGAGGGAGCGAGGATCCCATGGCGGCGGCGAGCAACGAGCAACTGGGTCCTGGTGTGCGATGATGGCAGCGGTCGGTTGGAAGCTCGAGGTGCAGGACTTGCGGCGTTCGATTGTGGAGCAGCTGCAGCACGACCAGAGTTTGCTCGGTGTTGACTGATGTCATGCTTGCGAGAGGTGGACCCGTCCGGTCGCTGATTGTGATCTTGTCTCGCGCTGGCACTTCGCCAACACTTTGCAGCTGCCTGGGTCCGGTCGTGCCGCACTGGCAGAGCCGTTTGAAGGACATGAGCACGGAGACGAGAGAGATGGATCAATGGAGTGTCATCAAATTGATGCGCGTGAGCCGATGGCTGCGCGGCATGTTGAAGAACAACCGGTTGGACCGGTTGCAGGTCTCGCGGCAGCTCTGGTGCCAACATTTGCCCGACCTGGACGAAACGAACAGTCGCTGCTGCCAACAAGCGAGTCCAAAATGAAACCATCAAATGAGTTACTCGCTGCTTCCTATGTACAAATGCCGGACCTCCATCATCGCCACCAACTTGGTCTAGCAACAACAAACTCGGTCCACTGGTCGCCGCCCGCCACCTGGACGACGGCGTGCACCACGAACCACTTCCAGGGCCCGCTGGACCCTCTGCACCCACCACTTACGGCGATGCCTCCGGGTGCTCCTCGTCGTGCGTCGTGACGGGCCGAATCACCAGCACCGGGCACGGCGCATGGTGGCTCAGGTAGTCGGAAACGGACCCGAGCACGGCGCGCTTGAGCATACCGAGCCCGCGCGACCCGACAACAATCGCGTCGGCGTGCACGTCACGCGCCTTGCGCAAGATGTCGGCACGCGCGTCGCCACGGATCGCGAACCCACGCACGCGCGTCACGGGCGGGGCGTTGGTGCCCTCGAGCGGTGCCAGGAGGCGGCGGCCCATGTCGCGGATCAGCGCGTGCGAGTCGCGGCGAGCCACGTCCTCGAGATCCTCGACGGCCGGGAGCAGGCTCGCGCCCATGTCGGCGAGGTACAGGTTCTAATCGAGAGAAGGAGTGGCACGGTGTGACCAAAAGCTGACACTGCGCGAGATGGGAGACGCGTCATTAATTCCTTACCTGGTAGGACCGCACGTGCACGAGCACGACCGTGTCGTTGGGCCGCAAAAAGTGGTGCCGCGCCCACTCAATGGCCTCGATCGACGACGGCGACCCGTCCACGGGCACGAGCACAGTGCGCCCGCCCGCGAGGGTCGACGTTGACGCGGCCTTCTCCGTCAGGTGGTGCTCGTCGTGGACGGCCCGCTCCTCGGGCTCGAGCAGATGCGCGGCCGGGTGGCCGTGACGGTCACTGTATGGATCGGCGCCTGTGCTGGTGCCTGCAGCAGCAGGCGCGGGGTTCGTGGCCGCGGGGGAGGTGGTGCTGGTGGTTGAGGACATGGCTCGTTGGTGCTTGGAGGAAGTGGGCCGCTGTTTGAGAGGCTGATCCACGATCGGCTGGATTCGATTCAGGTCCGTGGAGAGGTGGAGCCAGAGCGCGGTCGTGGCCGCGGCAGGGCCGTTATATATACGCGCGCGGCCATGGCGACGTGCCCGTCACGGCTCGCGCAACGTTGCTCGCGGTTGCGTGCGGGTGACACGGCGTGCAATGTGCTCGTTGTGGAACATGGGTGCGGAACCTTTCATGGCCGCCGCGTTCGTCCGCGCGTCGCCCAAGCGAAAGTCGCACGCACGCACGCACGCATCTCGGCCCGAGGCAAGCCGCCGGAAACGGCCGCACCTCGCATCCGCGTCACACTCACATGGCACGCTTTCGCCACGTCTCGCCACGTCTCGCCACCGCGCGCCACCGGGCCCACAGCCGGGCCAACTTGGTTGCTGCACCACCACCAGCCCTGCAACCACGACGCCATGTCCTGCCCTGGGCTGGCCTGGGTCCGATGTCCAGGTGTTCAAGAGTCATCGTCCTCTATTCTTCCCCATCGTTCTTGCCGTTGTCGTGACTGATTGCTCCCGGCTGGTACAAATAGTCCGGCCCCGGTGGTCGTCCTTTGATTGCATCTCACCTTGATTGCATATCTTCGACCCGTCCGCACCAGTTGTTTCCATCATGTCGTCTGCCTACGGTTCCGTCGCCAAGCCCGCCATGGACAACGTCGACCCGGCCAAGCTCGCTGCTGTTCTCGAGACACTGCGGTTCCACCCAGCGTCTCGGCCCGAGTCGGTCCTCGCCATCGTCCCCGTCCCCTCGGCACGCCCGCTTTCGCCGACCCTGCTCGCGTACTTGCAATCGCTGCTCAACCACGAGATTCGCGCGGGCAACACCTACCCGCAGGAATTCGAGCTCGATGCCGCTGGTTTCGCGGCCTACTTTTTGAGTGCCGACGCGTTCCTCGCCATCCTGTGGCCCAAGTCGCAAGCCCTGCGGAAGTCCGAATCCTTGTCGACCTGGACCGCCGACCAGTGCGCAGCACACATTGCCGGCATGTTCTACGTCAAGCAAAACTACCCGGGCCGGTCGTCGCACATTTGTAACGGCGGGTTCATCACGGCGCCGCAGTTCCGGATCGGTCTTGGTGTTGGCCGTGCCATGGCACTGTCGTTTTTGCGCGTCGCGCCACTCCTCGGGTACTGCGCGTCCGTCTTTAACCTCGTGTACACGTCGAACGAAGCGTCGGTCCGACTCTGGTCGGCGTTTGGGTTCAAGGAAATCGGCCGTGTCCCGCAGGCCGGGCGGCTGCGCACCAAGGATGGCAAGGAAGAGTTTACCGATGCGATCGTGTTCTACTTTGATTTCCTGAACTGGGCGGCGCCGGCGCTCGAGTTGTACAATAAGCCGCGCGGGCCCGTGGCCAAGTTGTAGAGCAGGAGTGTCCATGATGGTGTTGCGCAAATGTCAATTGTTATTGCTGCCCCTCCTTCTACTCCGCGGCATCCGCATCCACCCTGGCCTTCTTCGCGACCGGTGACGCGCCAGAACTCCCCTCCACCGGTTCCCGCGCGCGCTTATCCTCCCTCTCCACCAACTCCTCCTCATCATGCGCGTCGTAATTCAGCTCGCGGCCAATATCCCCGGCCACACACTCGCCAAAGACCACCTTTTCCGGGACCGTGAACGACGCACAGCACATATGCTTTCGCGGAGCGACGAGCCGCACGCGGTGCACGGCAATCGGCGCGTCCAAGGGCGTGCCGAGCACCTGCTCGATGCGCGCCTGCACGTCGCGCGTGCACGCCATATCGTCGGTCTCTCCCGGGGTCGAGGGTTGCGCGCGCGTGAAGCAGTAGACGTGCACGAGCGGGCGGCGCGCGGCGAGGGCGGTGCGGAGGGCCGGGGTCGTAGCATGCTCGGCGTAGAGCCCGTGGAACGCGTCTATCGAGTGAAACATAGGTCAGAGTCATGTTCCACTGTGCATCATTGCCATGTTCCACCACGTCTCAACGTCACGCTCCAGCGCGCATCCGCGGTTCCAGTCTGCGGCCGTACCCAAGAACCCGAGCGCCGACGCCGGCAAATTCATCACGTAGTGTTCAAACGTCTTGACTTCGAGCGCGTCCCAGTGCGCGACCGCGTTCCGCAGCCGCTCCGCCGTCGCGCGATGAGCCGCGCCATCCTTGTGCTTGCGCTCCTTGGTCCGCGCGCGCAATTCCTCGTTCGCCGCTGCCGCGAGGCACGCCGGACGCACGACCGTCGCGTACTCGTCGTTTAGTTTTGCGACCGACGCGCGAACAAACTCGCGCGCGCACAAGTTGAACGGACGCACGAGCCCGGCTGCGGGCGGCGGCATCGCGAAGAATTTTTCCTCGCCGTCCTTGGGTTCCGTCGCGGCCGGTGCGGGCGCGTCCGACGGGATCGCATTCGTGCCGATATTGTGCACGAGCCACTTGTACGAGTCTGGGTTTAGGTCGTTGGCAAAGACGCACGCGAGTTGCGATTTGGCTGCGGGTAAGGCGAACGGGCCGATCCCGCACATGGCGTCGGCGACGAGGGCCGGCCGGTCCCCAGAAAAGTAGCGTTTCACGAGCCGTCCGTGCTCCGTGTGCAGCCGCGAGTTCCAGTAGACGGTGGCGAAGTCGAGGTGGAAGGTGATGCCGTTTTCAGAGACGGTCGTCGGCAGGTGCGTCGCCGTGTGGTTCGTTTCGACGTCGGCGCGCCGAGCGAGGATTTCGAGCGGGAAGGTGCGGAATTGCGTGTGGATCGACGAGGTCTTGTTGACAACGGTGTTGATGCGCAGGTTTTTCTAGATGGGGAGGTGGAGAAGGGTGAGGAACGGAAGTTCTCCACCGCAAGCGCGCGTAAGGGGGAGGGGTACGAGTGAGGGGATACGAACGTCGACAATGACCTGGCCAATCAGGTTTTTGTACGGCAGCAGGTGCGAGCGCAGGTTCATGTGCGCCACGTCGCCGACGGCCTCAAACGCCGTGATCACCTCGGCGTCCTCGGGGAGCACGGCCTTGAGGATCTCGTCTGGGTCCCGTAAACGCAGGTCAGCTCGTGGGGCCGAGATGGCTCCAGTCACGGGGATCGCAAAAGCGTACCTGCGGACCAGTACTCGTAGCCCAGCTCGAGCGTGTAGGGTACTGCCTCCACGGGCAATTCGAGGTCGGAGAGGGCCTTGACCACTTGCGGCAGCTCGGTCGGGACCTTGGCCGGATCTGCGCGTGCTTTGCCGGTTCACGCATCGTGATCAGCTCCCCCGTTTTGACCCACGGAAATAATTGTACAGCAAACGGACCTGTCACGTCGGCCTTGAGCAGCATTAACTTGGTCGGCGGCGTCCCTTTTGGCGGCGAATTCGGATCATCGATCAGGTTGCGCAGGCGCGGCCAGTTGAGCAAATGGCTGTTCATCACAACCGCACACGGTCAGTGCTTGCTCTTCATGTTGGATCGGTCGCGAATTCGGGATCATACGAGTCGAGCGCCTTCATGGCCTTGTTGGCCTTGGCGGCAGGTACGCGAAGAGCAACGAGCGGCACGCGGCGCGCAAATTGTGTGCGGTCGAGCTCGCGCATCGCGCGGCGCAGCGGTGGGACGCGCAGCGGGTGGGCCATGGTAGGTTCTGGTGCTTGGAACGCTGATCGCGGTGTGCTGGGAATCAGTTGTTGAGCCGCCAGCTGGAATGCAAAATGATGATGATTGGCGTCAGCGACGGCGGCGCGACAAAGTGGAGTGGCACTTGTGCGGTGGATGCGGTGGATCCGAACACAGGGTGTCACGCCACGCGTTACTCAGCCCACGGCGCGTCGCCTTTGCTTGCACGATGCGACGCAATGCCGGTCACGTCAGGACGTCGCTGCATTCGCTCATGACGACAAGTCGAAAACAATTCACTATCAGCCCGATTGTGATATACTTGTGCATGCAGGCAGCTCCGTTCGATCACCGCATCGCTCCCGCATCTCGTCCTTGACTGCATCGCACAGCGTGTGATGTTAGCCGACCTGTCCGATAAAGTCTCCGTGCTGAACTTCGCGCTCGCTGCACCAGCCTTGTATTCGCCGTGTATTCGTGCCGCTCTTCCTGTCGCGCACTTCATTTGGGACAAGTCAGTCAAGTCTTGGAAACGCACCAATACGGACACGATCAATCTATACTGAGCCGTTGTTGACCTGTTTCATCGTGAGCGCTCCGTCCTTCTCGGCCCGGCCCGCCCTCCGTCTACTTGATTCTGCCATTGTGTACGGCCGAACTGAACCCTGTTCTTGTGGACCCGCTGGCCCCGTTTCCTGGCGAGGAAAATTGCCGCGTTCATGCTTCATGGCGTTGGTCTTGCCTGTCCGTGAGTCGGTTCTGTGTCGGTGAAGGTGCGATTGAACCAGATTTCGACGATGATTTTGAGGAACATGTCGACCAGATTGCCACCACATTGCCGTCACTTGCTCCTCCAAGGATGCAGCTTCCCGTGGGAAAACACCGCGCTTCCACCATCATTGACCACATCTCGTCCCTTGCTGCGACTGTGTCCCGCATGCCCTACCTGGAACCGCTCGCCATTTCCGATTTCGAGGGCTCGCCATCGACACTCGCGACGCTCCTCCCTGCCATCCCGTCCACGCTTTAAGTCCTGCGCATGGCGTACTTTGAGCTCGATGGGATCAACCTGGCGGAGATGCTGCTTGAAGTGCGCCGGCCGTGGTTCAATCTTGCGGAATTGGATCTACGGTATGCGGAGATGAATGGAGTCGGTGGAGATGGTATTGAACGCACTTGAGCGGTTCGTTTCTCCGTATCGAGGGCCGGGTCCGACGCCGCGCGTCCTGGTGGAGGGGAACATGGTGTCCATGCTGAAAAAGGCGTTTCGGCACATTATGGAGGGTGGGCCGAGAACGGGTGGGATATCGTGCCGTGACGGGCTGATGGCAGTCATGTGAGATTGCAGTGCCATGGCCGCGGCAGACAATGGGAGGGTGCAACATGCAAATATGGCCAAGTTGCCTTCCAGCGTACGTTTGATCACTTTTTGCGTCGTTTGCCGTGGATGCCGGTCCTGCGGATGTCGTTGGCTGCTTTCGTCTTGTCACCTGTCGCGCCATTGATGTTGTCCACAAAGTACTTGCTGACGCTGTCCGCCAATCAAGGTATGGCGTATGCATGCTGGTTGCGCGAAATCCGAGAGCAAACTTGCCACTGGCCCCAATATCATTTTCACAGTTTCGGTTGGCGCATGATATTGTGTTTCGTTTGGTTGTTCGTTCGTTTGGAATTGTGTTTGCAGTTCTTTTGGTTACCTTTCTCTTTGGTATTATCGTGTTGAATGATTGCCCACCCAGCATCTCAGAGTCGCGGTCGTTTGCATCGCGTAGCGGGCGCACGGAATTGAATCGATTGACTCCAAAAGTTCCCCATTATGTCGCCCCTACGCGGGCGAGTGAGTGATCCTGGCTGGTTCCAACACGCAAAGACTGGATGCTGATGCGTGTGATCTGCCGTGGCTGCTGGCGGGCGGGAAGACTGCGTCGGGAAGATCGTTTGTGTGCATTTTCGCGCTTGGTCGCTTCACGCTTGGGTCACGATTGGCCAAGCATGAGAAGTGAGATGTCCATCACACTCTCAACGCCTCACACACTCACAGCGCCTCCGACACATGCAAGTTGACTATTTGGAGTCGCGGATGTTGGACCACGCGCTCCCACCACACCTCGTGACGCTCGCGCTCAAGCGCATTGACCTCGACACGACACGTGCCAAATTGCTTGCCGCGCATTTGCCCAAGACACTACGTCACCTCGCGCTCAATGAAGTGGAAGTTGGTCAGCACGATATCGGCCCACTCGTGCTCGCAATTCCGCCGGGCGTGCGGGATTTGGCCATTGTCAACGTGCAAATCGGCGACGACTTGATCCGGGAACTCGCACGCGTGATTCTGCCCAACCTGACGCACCTGCGGCTCGTGTCGACTGGCGTGACCCAGCGCGGGCTCATGGCCGTAATTGTTGTGTTACCTGCTGGCCAGCTCGTCTCGCTTACGCTCGGCGGCATTCCTCTGCACATGGAGACGGCCACAGCCTTGGCCGCGTGGCTCGCGCGCACGACGCAGTTGAAGTGCTTGGGCCTGCACCACATGTGCACCAAGGTTGCGCCCAACGCCATCGATTTTGTTCTCGCCGCCCTCCCCTCCTCATTACGCTCACTCGAACTGCCTGGTAGCCTGTACTCGGCGACATCTCTCGCCACCCACATGTCCCGCGTCTATGATCTGGAAGTGCTAGACGTGTCGAACCTCTTGGGGCCACCCGGGTCCCTTGCCGACCTTATCCCGACAATTCGGTACACGCTTAAAGTCCTGCGCATGGCCTACATCGATATGTACGAGACCGACTTGGCCGAGATGCTGTATCGCGTCGGCCGGCCATGGTGCTTCCTCGTGGAAGTGGATCTGCGGTGTGCGCAACTGGGATTGCAGGGCATTGAAAATGTGTTCTACGCCCTGGAACGTATTCTCTCGTGCGGTCCGGGGCCGCACCAGGAGCCACGGCCGCATGTGCTGCTCTTGGGGAACTTGGTGACGGTGCGGCAGCGAAGGTTCCGCCAGATTCGGGAGTGGTGGGCCACGAATGGGTGGGACATTGAGCCGTGTCGGGGATGACGATTTGTTGTTGTGATGAACGGGTGAGGGGCTGGTCCGCATTTGTGGAAAGCTGGCGCGACCCCAGCCCAAGGCTTGTTGTGTTGGATCATTGCCTACTTTTTGTGCTTTTGTGACGACATGCTGTCTGAGCTTTTTCATTCGCCTTGAATTCGCTTTGATCCTCCCATTTCGCCCCTACGACCTCCTTTACTACCTCACTTCTCCGCTTCATTCTCCACTTGGCTCTCATTGCCCACCCCTCACGTCTTGGACTGCTCGTGACGATTTGTGGTTGCTGTAAAGGCAGCAAGGTCTTGGACCACTTTATTTGCTTCACCCCCTCACTCGCCTGTTCGTTTGCTCCGCGTCTTTGCATCGACGTCTCCACCTAGTTCCCTGTGTTCACTTGTCGAGCGTTCTTTCAATCTATCTTCTTGCGCCAACTGCCATTGACGTCAAACTGTGGATAACTCTCCTCATGATGTCAGGTCCCTTTGGCGAATGCTGCCCGAGATTTTGGTCTGGCACCCGCATTCTGACTGCAGGAGGCGCTTTCATCTTATCAGCGCGCGCGGTTGCCATCACTAGCTATGCATGCCGCTGAGCCCAGAGCCCTTTATGACTCTCATCCCCATGCAACAGCCGGTTTGTGTGTGCAATCGTTCATGACCTGAACGTGCCCCTGCTTGGCGAGACCACCACATTCTCTCTTAGCACAGATCGACTTCTAGAGCATCAACAGCACTGTGATCACTGAATGAATGTCGTCGCACCAGCAGGTGTGGTGTTCATACTCTGATGTGGAACGCTGCAAGCTCAGTGGTGAGTAACCGATAGGACCCCTGACGGAATCGCAATTCCCAAGCGTGTTTCTGCAAACGTTACATCTACGCATGCCCTGCAGTCCGATCAGCACTGTAAAAAGCCTCCATCCTGTCCCCATGACACTGACCACAGTAACAGGCATTACCGGGCCGAAATTGTAGGAGAGGTAATTTAGCGCGTCGCTCAGGAGCAACAGATCCATTTGCTGCTGCATTGGTGGTGCTTCTGCGTTGAATCATTGGCAGCGAGCTGATGTGTGGAGAGAAAGGTGTGGTCACAGATGCTGCAACAAATGGACAGGCCGTTCTGGACCTGCCGCTGATCGGTGAGGCGTTGGGCTGCTCATCGTTGGTTCACGACTTTTGCGGGTCCGGTCTTCCTCCACCCGTCACTGGCTCTTCAACGACCGGCCTCGCCACCGTCCACAAACGAGACAACCAGCAATACAAAGTAGACGCTGCAAGTTGCTCGAACCAACCATGACGGCCTCCGCCAGCTTTTGCAATGCCACCAGTCTTGCAGCGTGCGACCCTCTGGCAACAAGCACCACCAACAGGCTCGATACGCTGCCGTCCGAGCTCGTTCTGGTCATTTGCGCGCACTTGCTCAACCGCACGCACGACCCGCCCCAACAACGTCCTTCTCCCGATGCCAGCCATGACCTCGCTCAGCTCGCGCGTGTTGCGCGCAACTGCTATGTGCCTGCTGTCGCCGTGGCCGTGCGCCATGTCAAACGATTTTGTTTCGTCAAGCCCGACCCCGACGTGCCTGGAGCATGGATTGTGACCAATGAGCGGCTGATGCGCGCCAACGACCTGGTCGGATGCATCGCGCTCGACATCCACGCACCGCTCGTTGCCGATAAGCACGGCATTCCGCGTCCTGTCATGTACCTCGTTCTCTCTGGGTCGCTAAAATGTGGCATCCCGCCGCGTATGGCCGTGCCGTGCCCTGTCGCGTCCATCCGGCACATGAAAGTCGCATTTTCGTCGTGGCTGTTTGACCACCCGCTCCCACCGCAACTCATGGCACTCGGCCTCGAGGGGTCCCAGCTCGACACGGCGCGCACCAAACTCCTTGCGGCCCACCTGCCCACGACCCTGCGCCGGTTCTGGCTCGACGCGGTCCAAATCGGGCCGGGGGATATTGGCACGCTCGTGCGCCATATTCCACCCGGTGTGCGACACTTGTCGATCGCGAATGTGAATCTCGGCGACGATACGGCCGAGGAGCTCGCGCAGGTGTTGCCGCCTGCATTGACGCACCTACGGCTCACGTCAACGGGGATGACGTACCGCGGGCTCATGGCCGTGATTGCCGCGTTACCCGCTGAGCAGCTTGAATCGCTCGACCTCGGAAATAACTTGCACGGGCCCGAGACGATGGTGGCGCTCGCGGAATGGCTCACGCGTACGAGGCGGCTCGAGCACCTGGCGCTCGAGAACACGTACGTCAACGACGCGCCACGCATCTTGGACCCGGTCTTGGCCGCGCTGCCGGCGACTTTACGGTCGCTCTTGCTCGCTGGCAGTTTGGACTCGGCATTTCTCCTTGTGAACGCCGCCGACCGCTTCCCGCGTCTTGAAATCCTCGACGTTTCGCACATCCAAGGCCGATCCCCATTTGTTGGCCCACTGTTACCAATGCTTCCCCCGACATTGCAAGTCCTGCGCATGGCCAACACTGATTTGCGTCGCTGCAGTGTTCCTGATTCCCTCATTGACGCAGCCGCACGTGGTGTCCGGTGGCCGAGTTTGCGTGAAGTGGATGTGCGGTATGCGCACTTGACCATGGACGGCGTGGAGGCGATGGTGAGTGCGTTGAAGGGTGTCGTGGAGCCGCGCGGACAAGGATGCCGGACGTGCGTGATGGTCGTGGGGAATGCATTGTCGGTGCGGTCGCGCACGTTTGCGGCGGCGCAGAAGCGGTGGGCCGAGGATGGATGGGATGTCGTGCCCTGATGATGTTTGAAAATAAGGACGTTGACGTGGGATTTCATGCTGCTTTGATTTGCGATTCCAGGTTCTTGAGGCGCGTGTACCGATGTTGTGGCTCGTGTCGCGCCCTTTAGCTTTCGTGCCGTGATGTCTTGCGCCATAACAACAGAACACAAAATCAATGGATTTTTTTGTTCCTTGGGTCTACGACTTTTAGTCGTCTTGTCGTCCGCTGGGTCGGCGAGCGTCAAGAAAACAAGATATGAAAACGGTCAAGTTCCTATTTGAACAACAGCACCAGCACTCTAACATATTTTACCTCGTGGAGTCATAGCTCTCCTTCCAAGATCGGCGTCCTTATGCTCCAAGTTTCACCATGCTGTCTGGGATCAGCGCAAAGCCAACAGTCACCACGCTCGACAAAACATCATGAAGATGCACGGTGCTTGAGCGAGGATGCTGATGATGGGAGATCTTTTGACAAGAGAAGTGTTGGTATGAGGTCTCCATTTTCATAGTAGGTCATTCCACTGCATGCTTCCAGGTGGATTTAGACAACGGCGAAGCATGGCGTGTTGTGGGAGTAAGCCACCTCCTGGAAGAGGGCTGCAACGATCTCGCCGGTTGGATTGCTATTGACGTTGAGGGACCACACGTTGGTGGACCAGACGGACTTGACCGCCCTCAATAGTGCTTATTGCTCGGCGGATCACAAATCAAAGTTTTTCCACGACGTATGGCAGTGCCGTTTCCGTCAGCATGAGATCGATTGATGACGATTTTCAGCGACTTGTCATGGCCATTGGATTATCCCCTCCCGCTGAAACTTGCCGAGCTCATGATTACTCATGCGGATGTCAATTTGTTTGACCTCTCTGTGGCTCGCACAAACTAGAAGTCGGGTCAGTTGTCTGCGAGATTGGAAGGCGCATACCAGCAATGGTTGCATTTGCCATACTTGGTCGAGTTGAACGCCAGCGACTCTTCCTTGTCACTCCAACAGGTGAAGAAACAGGTGATTGTGCTGATGCACATCCGCGGCATGGCCAGCACCCCACCAAATATCGCGGCAAAGTGTGGGTGCGCGGGGGAACGATTGCTGCGAGAGACTGTGCGTTTGTCGTGGTGCGGGAGGATTGGAAGGCCAATGGGTAGATGGTGCTCATGTGAGGCCATCATTAGGGCTGTCACCAAGAATCAATTTAGCTGAACGTTTTACAGGCATCATTGCGCAACCACGGTCATTCCTGGCGAGCTGACGAGAGTGTCATCAATTTTAAACTGGTCCTTGAAAAGTCTCGCAGAGAAACGGTCAGTGTTAGCGTGCTTTTGTTTGCGCGATGGATGAGTCACTGACGCGTGATCTGACTTTGGGATGCTCGATGGGTTCATTTACTTTATTGCAGCGTTGCCCACAAACCAGATCGTTTCGCTCGACCTCAGGAACAATTCGCATGAGCTGGAAACGATGATGGCTCTCGCAGAGCGGGTTATGTGCACGATACGGCTGGAAAACTTAGTGGAATGCAAGTATGCCAACAAGGTGCTGCATGCAAATAATTTGATTGTGAACGCCCTGCTGGCGACGTTGCAGCCCTCAGGCAGCCTCCATTCAGTGGTCACCCTCATGAGCGCCTTGGAACACACCCCAAACTTGCTATTCCTCAACATTTTGCAGATGCTGCATGGCTCACTGTTGTGGTGGATTGTGCTCCTCCCTACACTGCCAGTGACGTTACAAGTCCTGTGCATTGGGCGCATTGATTTGAAGTGCGGTAATGAATTGTTTGGACTCATGTCGTTCATGCACAAAAATGGCGTGTTTACCAGCCCTGCATGAGCTGGATTTGCACAGTGTTGTGCACCTATTGGGTGTGGACAACATGGATACCATTCTCAGCATGCTCACCATGGTCCTCAGGCTGTGCGGACAGGGAAAACGCGCGTGCTGGTTGCTGAGAATGCGATATTTGTGCAGTCGCCCCCATTTATGCCAGCCCAGAAATGGTAGGCAGCTCATGGCTGAAATGTCATGCCTGTGTGAAGTGGAGTGGGGTGCCAGGTTTGCATTATTGTTCATTTGCACTTTCGTTGTTTGTTGCATCAGAATCGTGCATGTATTTTGACTGAAAGCATCTGGCGCAGCAATCTGCATTGTCATTCAGGCTGGAGCCTTTTGTCAAACAGCAGAAGTGGCTTTAACCCACCACATAAAAATGATGGTTCCCATGAGATTTGAGAATGTCCCAGGTTGGCCGAGGTTTGAGGTTAGTTTGGGCTCTGTTCTCAAGTATGTTATTTTTCTAGCTTTCCTGAGCATGTTGGTACTTGATCTTGTGGTTGTTGTGTGTTTGGTTGGTCTCTTGTTGCCAGCCCCTTATCGTTCAGGAGCATGTGGGTGCACGTGGTTGGCGACCGCTTGCTGAAGGGGTTGGTTCGAGACGAACTAAGAGTCGTGCACAGGCATCACAGTCGGCGTGCATGGCAGCTTCAACCATCAACCGCATCGCTGTGAAGCTAGCTCAGTGCATTCTGCTCGCTCGCACCATGGTCACCACCTTACGCGATCAAGGCGGCGCTTTGGAAAGCAATCATCTGACAAGTGCTGTGCCACCAGCTCCAAGGCTAGACACGCTACCGTCCGAGCTCATCTTCGCCATTTGCAGCCATTTGCTCATTCGCGCGAATGAGACGGTGCAGGAGCGGCCCTCTCCCGACGCCAGTCATGACCTCGCCCAGCTTGCGCGAGCTGCACCCAACTGCTATGTGCCCACCGTGGCTACGGCCGTGCGCCATGTTAACCGCGTCTGTTTGGTCAAGCCCAACCCAGAACAGCCCGGCGCATGGATTCTGGCCAGTGACCGAATGGATCGTCATGGCGACTTGACTGGATGCATCGCCCTTGACGTACACGCTTCCCCTATTTTTGATGATGCTGGGGTCTCACGGCCGCCCATGTATCTGGTGCTGGCTGGGTCGCTCAAGCGCGGTATTGCACCGCGAATGGCCGTTCCTTGCCCTGTCTGGTCCATTCGATTCATGAGAATCACGTTCTCTCATTGGTTCTTTGACCATGCAGTCCCTCCACAGCTCACGGCGCTTGAACTCATGGGCAATCACCTCACCTCATCGCGCTGCAAGTTGCTCGTCGCACATCTGCCTGATAAGCTGCGCCGGCTGTCACTCGACGTGGTGCAAATCGAGCCCTGCGATCTTATCCTGCTCATCCGCCACCTCCCACTTGGTTTGCGCGAATTGGCCCTTGTCGACATGGATCTCAATGATGACGTGACTGCTGAGCTCGCACGCTCATTTCCGCAAGCGCTGCGGTCCCTACAGCTCTTGGCCAGCGTATTCACGTACACTGGTCTCACGGCCATTCTCGCTGCGGCTCCCACGCACCAGATCGAGTCGCTCGACTTGAGCGTCAACTTGGAAGGGCCTGAAATGATGGATGCGCTCGCCGAATGGCTCGCACGCTCGACGCGACTGAAACATCTGGCACTTGACGGTCTGGATGGTGACGAAATTGACCCTGACGATCTTGCCACCATTTCCGTGGTCCTGAATGCGCTCCCACTAACGTTGCGGTCGCTCCACCTTGCCGGCACTCTCCGTACACTGGATGCACTTGCAGCGGCTCTCCCACGGACTCCATTGCTGCAGAAGCTCGACGTTGCGCACACACCCGATGTCCGCTCGGGCATGAGTGCGCTTCTCCCGGTCCTGCCAGTAACTTTGCAATACTTGATGCTCGGATTCATTGACCTGAATCGCAGTGATATCCTCGCTGGTCTCGCTGCAGCGCAGGAGCGCGGCGTGCAATGGCCCGACCTTGATGTCCTCAACATGTGTTATGCAGAACTCACGCTGCCACGACTCGATGAGATTCTCGCGGCGCTGAAGCATCTCGTTGACGTGCCCACGCGGCAGCGGCGCCGGACACGAATCTTCGTGGCTGGGAATCAGAAGTTGGTGCGGTCAAAAGAATTTGTGGCCGCACGGGCAAGGTGGTCCACGGACGGATGGGACGTGGTGCCGTGAAGAAGGTTTGGATAGAAAAATTGCACCGACGAAATTAGAAACACTTCCCTTGATTTCTGACTAGCACTTCTAACCGGTGCAAACGATCAAGGCCACAAACGATGCTCCCTCGCAACTTGAGGACTGCCACGTCTTGGTGTGATGTGTGGGTGCTTCCAAGTCACCCACACAGTCACTGATGCTGCCCAGCTCAATCCGCATCCCTCAGTCTGACGTTTACTTCCTCGTCATTTGTCACAAAATAGAGTGCCTGCAAGAGGTAATCGCGCATGCTTCCTTTCTCTCTCTTGCTCCTTGTCTCAAACCGGACAGCAACCAAGTTCCTGAATGGCGACCGCAGGCTGGCTACTGCAACCACTTGGTCATGGCTCAGTGACGATTTCACAGCTCCCTCGTGACGTTCTTCACCTCATCACGAAGGCACTCCACAAGGTTGGCCCAGACCGCGCATCTTCCGCGACCGTCCAAATGGCTCTGGCAGCACCCGAACTCTTTGCACCTTGTGTTGAAGTGTCCTCGACCGTGTCTTGATGAAATATCCATCCGCAACCGCAGCGAAGACCCAGATACTACCTGGATTTACTTGGAATCCCTTGGGCGATATGCCGCCTTCCGCCACCGCCCAAGTCAACTGTACCTGATCCTGCCGCTGCGTGTCCACAACCGGGCCCTCGACTCTTCAGTTACGACCAGCCATCCATGGGTCTCGCGAACGTGAGATCCAAGCCGATTTCCTCGATAGGAACCGAGTGCCCATTTTCGTTGTAGCGACAGGGAGGTTCCAAGTGCAACTTGAGACGGTTGAATGCCGTCCGTGGCAGCGCCCGAATGACCGTGTCTATCCCAACAAGACCGAACGTCTCCATCTCAAACGAAGCAAGCGCCGGTCATTGACGGATGAGCGCCGTGAGGTGCTGCAGAGCAGCAACTGCTCGGGGTCCATGACTCGCGCCGTGAGTGTCGTGAGCGTCAATGGGAGGTTTTCAAACACCACTTGGGCCATGTCTCGCGACTCATCGTCAGAGAATGCGTTGACAAGGGAGAAGATGCGCAGACGAGGGAGATTGGCCAAGGCACGGCGGAGAACATCGGCGGGAGGAGTGTCAAAATGGAGATCGAGCTTGACGAGCGATGGAGGCAAGATGAATCAGTTTTAACAATCAATTTCCCGCTGGTCGAGACAAAACGACAGGCAGTTGGGCGGCGCGTCCATCCAAGACGTGCGCAGGTTCACCGTAAAGTGGCAAATCTGTCGCTGGGGGACGTACAAGCGACCAAAGTCCGGATGCGCGCTCAAGTTCCGACATTCCCGGATTGGTTTTCAGAGATGGCCGCGCCACGGGCATGAAAGTGCGGTAGGCCAAGTCCGGCTCACAGACCAGGAACGGCTTGTCGAAACACACAAATTGCCCCTTGAAATCGTGCGACCAATACGCTCCCCCCCCCCCCCCCCCACACACACACAATGATACCGCGACGCGGCGCGAATGGCGACGTGTAGACTGGGCGCGTAGAGTGCTGGGGCCGCAAGCGCAAGATCGACTGGCGCGGCGTGGTCGTCGTCATAAATCGAACTCGGCAATTCGGATCAACGCGTCGTAGGACAGCTCTTCAAAGCGCATGGTATCACGAGTTGGTGGGCGCAGTTGGTCCATCGTGGTGATGGTGCTGGTTGCTGTTGTGGGCAGGAAGAATGGTCTGTGAGAAGCAGGGTGAAATCGCGTCACAGTCACAACACACTAGAGCAGATCGCAAACATCACGTTCGGAGAGCTTATATCCAACATTACGAATAGTCCAACAGCAGATGGACGGCTTTGAACGGCAAGGATGGACTTGACGTTCTGAGGGACTGGCGGCTGTAACAAACCGCAAGGACTTGAACAGTACGTGGAGGAATGGCAGTGAGAAACAGTGAGAAACATGCCTTGCTGCAATGATACCTATCAAATAACACTTCTCCTCCTTCCACGCCATACGCGCCAGTCCCGTCCACTCCACCCCACCAGTCCGATCCCGCTCCTCCCGCCAGTCCACCCACTCCAGTCGTTCCACGCACTCATGGCGCGGCGCCTGCAGCGCGCACGTTGCGCGCATCCTGGTCCGCGTTCTCGCGCGTCTCGCCGGGCATCCCCGGCAACCGCGGCAACGCAAACTTGCACACAGTCGGCACGTTGGTGAAGATGGGCGGGAACGAACTCACGTCCAGCGGGCGCGTTGCCGAGTCGATCAGGTAGTCGGGTGTCGGAATGCTCGAGATTTCGAGCGCCGTGCCGGGGGGCGGGTCTTGGAATCTAGATAGCATGGTCGCAAACCGTTAGTGTCTGGTCGCTACGAGGGAAGGAGAATGAACTGGAAAAAGAAGCGCACGCCTTCCAGAACTCGCGGTTCGCCGTGATGTTCTCAACGGCCTTGAATGTGCCGTCCTCGTTCATGTACTGGTCCCAGACCTCGTAGAGCGGGAGCACAATGAAATCAATGAACGCGACTTGGCATTTCGCGATCCCCGGGTTGTACCGGTCCATGAACCCGGAAATCGGCAGTCCACGCGCCCGCTCGGCATCGCCCTGCAGGTAAAACTCCTGGATCACGAGTTCCGTCCACTTTTGCGCGAGCGGCGCGATCTTGGTCGGGTTCGACACGTCGGCACACTTGATGGCAATCTCCATGAGCAGCGTCCGGTCTTTCCCGTCCTGCACGTTGATCCCTTGCCCGGCGACCTTGTTCTTGAACTTGGTCACAAACTCGAAGTGCATCGACATGTCCGTGGCCAAGACCATGCGCACAATGCACTGCCGAATATGCTTGACGGTGGCCGGCGGCAGCGCGGCCAGGAAATTGCACTCGTCGTTGGTGAGCAGCCACTCGAACGCGCGCGCGCAATGGTGCGACTCGAGCACGGCCTGGTCATTGTACCGCACCGATAAAACGTTGCGCGCCTCGATCAGGAACGCATTGTTCACGCCCGGATGGTCCACGTCGTGCACGCACGCGGCCAAGATACACGCGAGCCGCTCTTCGACGGAAATCAAGTCGGCCATGCCGAGCACCGACAGGAAATAGTGGATAGTCTGCGTCACGTCGGTCGCGTGAATCGAGTTGTGGTACGGGTTGATCCGGTACCCGGCCTCGATCTGGTGCACAAATGCATCGACCTTGCTCGCATCAAACCGGAACGCCGACCAGAAATCGTACCGCGCAAACAGGTGGTGTGCGAGTGCCGCGAGCGGGTGGCCGTTGGTCAGTTGCGCGAGCTCAAAGCAGTTGAAGTCCCACGACTCGGATTGCTGCAGGACCGCCTGGATCTGCGCGCCGTTGGGCAAGACGGGCTTGTAGACGATTTCCGGGATCGCTGCAGGCATCCCGCCCATTCCGCCCGCGCCGCTCGCACCGCCGCCGGCCGTACCGGGCACGGCTGTCGTCGACGCCGTCACGGACCCGGCCGTGGCCGCGGGCAAATCCTGCGTGCTCGCCGCGGCCATGGTCCCGCCCGGGTTCAAGTCGGGCGACGGCTGCGTCTCTTTGGTCTGGAACATGTTATCGAGCCAGGTGCGCACGTCCGTGTCGATATGTTCCTTGAACGCATTCAAGTCGACGTGGAACAACTTGTTCGACGAGAGAATGCCAATCACGTAGTCTAGCGACTCGACAACTTCCGGGTCCATGGCGGCCTTGGCTTGGATCCCCTTGATGATCTGAATCACCTTGGTGATGGGCGAGTCGAGGTCCAGGTCGACCTCGGTCTTGAGCGCCTTGAGCTTGTCCTGCAACTCGGCGTTCGCCGCTTGCAGCTTTTGCATGCGCCGCTGCCGGTCGATCAGGAAGTAGGCGTACCGCTTGATGAACCGCTGCAGCATGAACAGCGCCGACTGCAAGAGCAGCATGAAGAGCAGGAATGTGCCCTCGGCGGCCACGTTGATCGTGATCGGCGCGAGCTCCGACATGATCGCGCCCGAGGTCGCGTTGAAGACGTTGATGGGCGACGCCGACCACATGAGCCCCATGGCAGCAAGCACGTAGACGGCGAGCATGCACAGCGACGACCCGAGAATGTGCAGCCGCAGGCTCGACGCGCCGCACTGCATGTTGATTACCATGAGCGAAATGAACCAGAGTACCGAAAAGAGAATGTGGCCCTCGCGCGCGAGCAGGCAAAACTCGAAGAATGGCACAAACGACAGGTAGAGCGGCACGAGCGAGTATTGGTTGACAGCGTAGATGATGCGCGACAACTGCGTAATCGTGAAGACGGTCGCAAAATCTATGTATGGATCGCGCACGTCGGCAGGAGGAACAGTGCGGGTGGCGTGACGATTCGCATAACGTACAAAAAGAAATGGTCACGGGCCGCGTCGATCCGACCCATCCCACGGCGTAGCCAATGAAGAGCAGGCAGCCGTACCACAGGTAGTGGAAGGGCATTTGCAGCGTGATGCTGCCAACGAGCGGCTCAAACGCGTCCTCGGCCGTGCCCACCTTGGAGACGGGACGGGATGGGTTCCTAGCGAGGCAAGATGAAGTCAGCATCCCATGATCTGCTCCCCATTTCTCTGCCAAAAAGAGCGCGTACGACGTATTGCTCGCACTTGTCAAAACCGTACTCAGCCGCGCACGCGGACCGCTGTTCCCGCCCTGTCCGACGGACACCGACGCGGCCTTGCCGTGCTGCGTGCGCGACAAACTCTGCATGGGCGCCGGTGCGCCCGCGAGCCCGCGGTTGCGCTTCGAGTGTGTGCTCGAGTAACTCATGACACTCGCGCGACGCCGGACCGTCATGGTCGCGAGCGGGTGTGCTGGGCGCCCACCCGCTGCCGCGGCGGTCGGTTGACCGGGCGTGTAGAACGGTGCCGTCAACGACATGGTGGATCCGGCGCGGCCCGCAGCGTTGACCACGGGGAACGCGTTCTCGCCCGACTGGTGGATGACCGACGAGTTGGATTGCATGACGGATCGCGACCCAGCAACGGTCGGGCGCGATCCAGTGCCTGCGGGTGCGGGTGCGGCGGCCGTGCGCGAAAAAGTGCCGTCACCGCCCGTCGCAGCCGAGGCCGCGTTGTTTCCACCGCTACTGGTGGGAGCACGTTCGCCGCCCGCGTGCGCGGCAGCCGCGATTCGGGACGACGGCGTCGGGGACTGTGCCGCGTCGAGCAACGTCGACTCCCCATGCGCTTGCGAGGGCGGCGGGGTCGGGTTCCCGCGCGCGGGCGCGTTCGGGCCGACCGAGTGGAGGAGCGTGCGTTGGTACATGTCGCGCTCCTTGCGTAATTCCTTGACGTACTCGGACGGGTACTGGTACCGCTCCATCGACCCGGATCCGGATCTCGGACCTGGATGGCCGGCACCGTTAGCGTTGTTGGGGTCGTTTGCGTCGGGATTAGCCGGGCTTCTTGCAGCGCTGTCGCCGTTGGGGTGTGGACCGGCAGGAACGGGGCCAGGACCGGGACCGCTGACGCTGGGGCCCGCGGCGAAGGAGGCGCGGCTTTGCGGGCTCATGATGGAGCGATCAGGCCCGATTACGTGCAGTGGAAGCGGCGCAGCACGGTCGTTGCCGGATACGCGGGGTGCAAGCGCGTTCGCACGGCGCCCGCAGGTCCCGCGCGATCAGGATCACTCGAGAGGGGATAGGCGAGCTCGCAGAAGTGATTGCAGCAAGTCGCGGCGCTTGAGGGTGCGGTCAATGCAGTGGGAGCGCGTCGGGGCGACGTGTAGAACAGCCTTGGTGTCCCTGCAAAAGCGGGCTCAAATCAATCAAAGCGTCAGGTGGGCTTACGTAAAGTTTGGTTTTATCGTTAGATTAAGCAATTGTGGAATTAGTTCATGCGCCGGTAGTGTAGTGGTTAACATTCTTCCCTTCCAAGGAAGCGGCCCGGGTTCGAACCCCGGCCGGCGCAGTATTTACCTTTGCGATGCGACCCGTTGGTACTCATCCTTTTGGACTTGGACGGCACTTTTCGAAACTTGTGCCCCCACTGTCCTTTTTCCTCCTGTTTCCTTTTCGCCTCTTTTCGGATCCAAATACCACCTCATGTGCTTTGGATTTTTCGCGACGATGCTGTTCAAATTCGTCAAGACAAGTGCGACCGTGACAACGATTCATTTTGGCGCCCTAGGCTCGAATTCGAAGCAGCAAACACACCCACGACACACACAACTATTCTACCACCCTCCCGCGCCGCAAACCCTGCGCGACGCGCACGATCGCGACCATACCCACGACCGCGAGCCCCCCCTCAGAACTTGAGCCAGTCGTTGATATACTTGCAGTCCCTCGGGTTCACGGCGCCGTCAGGCGTGCAGTCGCGGCGCACCGGGCAGACGCCGCACGGGAACTTGGCCCATTCGGTCTCGGTCCAGTTTTCCTTGAGCGCGCGGTACATCCAGACGTCGGCCGACCCGTCGTCGTGGTCCTCGTCGAGGCTCACGTTCATGCCGCCCATGGGGTTGCTGGTATCGTCGTCGTCCTCGGCCATGAGAAGCGGTTCCGCGGGCACCGGCAGCTTCTCGATCTTGCTGTCGAAGATGAGCATGTCAAGCACGGCCTCAATGTCGGCATGCGTCAGCTCCACGTTCGTGATCTTGATCTTGTTGATCTCGCGCGTGATCTTGGTGATCGTCAGGTACCGGTTGTAGTTGGACGGGAACACGGCCTGCGAGTCCAGCGGGAACGACTAGGGTAGGTGGGGGGCATCGAAGCGGCGATGGAAGTGAGCGCGCGCGCATGCGAACGAGGAGAGGGAAAGAGCGAGAGATCGGGGGTGGACGGAGGAAGCGCGCACCTTTCGCGCGATCGCGCGCAAGCACGCGTGCGCGACCGTGTTGACAAAGTTGAGGTCGAGTTCCTGGTCGGTGAACCAAATGCCGCCCGTGACTTCGTTCGACGGCTGCAGCTCGGCGAGCATGTAGAATTTCTTGCTGCCAAACTACATGGTAGAAACCCATTTCTCGGTTGAGCATTCGCGGTTGATGGTGGGCGACCAGTCGCACGCGGTTCGGCTCGATTTTCGATTTGTTTGGTCCGAGAACCAACACAAGAAAGCACACGGACCTTGACCGACTTGACCTGCTTGATGAGCCCGCGCTGCTCGAGCTTCTTGAGAGCCTTGCTGAGGGAGTTCTGGTGCAGGCTCGTCTTGATCGCAAGCGTGCGGACCCAAATGCCCTCGGTCCCGACGGCCTTGATGTAGTTGAAGACGAGCTTCTCCTCGTATTCGAGCTCGTCGACCCTGTGAACCGTGGAGGGATCGTTCGCATCAGGCCGCATCATTCCGCAAAGCGAAGCAAGTTTAATCGCGGGCCAGCACGCACTTTTCCTTTTCCTCCTCCTTGATCAGCCTGTAGTACAGCATCGGGCTCGTGCGCGTAATCTCAAGATAGTTCTTTTTCGCGAGCACATTGACGACCTTCATGTAGTGGGCGGTCTCGACATTCATCTTGGCTTGCAGGTCGGTGTTGCTCACTTCCGTGTCCTCGGGATACGAAGCGAGAATGTCGAGCATCCTCTTCTCGAGCGTGGAAAGCTTCTTCTTGCCCGACGGAGCAGTCGCCATGGTGGGGATTTGGATCAAGCGGTCGAGTCGAGGGGTGGTTGACGGCCGTGGGTGTGTGGTCGTGCTGCTGGTGGTTGCACGACTGGACACGAGATCGATGCGTCGTGAAGAGCTGAATGCAGCAGGTCGCGGTGCGGTGCAGGTGGGTGCGTTGCAGGGATAGTTTGCGACCGCGGACCAACGAGAAAGGGCTTTGATTGTTGGCCAAAAGCAAGTCCACGTCACATCCACCACACCCGTCGCACGCACGGGAAGCGAAAGTGCTTGCCTCTGCTCCACCAACATCAACAGATCTCATGCCAACCAACCAAAGGCACCGGGTAACATTAACGAGCAGGGTGGCAGAAAGCAAGTCCCGCTCTACCTGGCGGACGCGATGGGCGTCTGGAGACCCCACATGGCCAGTGCTGCAAAATTCTGGTCAGGCATGATGCTTTGTTCGTTTTGCGTCAATCCAGTGCGGCTGCAGGGCGAGCGGTTGCTGTTCGACGCTGGTTGCCTTGATTTATGAAGTATGCCGTGCCGAGAGCACCAACAGCACCTATGGGTGAGGATTGGGAGCGCAACTGGAGATGCAACATAATGGCCTGTTTCCAAATGTCATTCGTCACTCGTGACAAGTCACTTTAGCCTCTCGCATCTGGTGCATTCCTTTCGACTGGTTGGTCCTTGCGCTGGATTCGCCATTTTCTTGTGGCGATGACCACAGAACGCCTTCACAGCCAAAAACGATCGGGCTCCCACAAAAATCACTCCGCTCTCAGTCGAGCCGGTCCAATCCAACACTGGGAGCATGAGGGGATTCCCCTCCTTTTTGCTGAACATGCATCCAGTATCCCACCGCACCCATCGAGACTTCAAAACATCGGTCAACACAGCAAACCACGATGCTCAATCAAAATCAAGCGCAGGTTGACACACCACACTCATGACACATCAAACCGTGCCGCCAACTGCACACGATACGGGCACTTGTGCCACAACGAAGGAATCCGCCTCCGGCGCCACGGCGTCCCATGCTCTGGTATGATCTTAAGCAACGCCGCAACAGTGTTGATGCCCATCTTCTCGCCATCCAGCTTGAGCGTATGCAGGCTTGTCGGCAGCGCCATGATTCATGCGCGTACAATCTCGTCGCGCAAAGGGTTCCCTTGCAAGTTGAGCGCAATGAGACCGTCGACCAGGCCAATTAGGCCGCGGTCGCACTTGTTGCCCAGTAAGTCGACTGAGCGCAACGTCGACGGCTACACTAGGTCCACCGTATCGTGAGCGACTGCAGCCGCTGCGGCATGTTGTGCGCAATGTGCGAACGACCGAATCTTGCGGAACCAGCATTTGACGACCAGTTTCTCGAGCGTGGGCGGTAGACGCGAAAAGATGAGGTCCATGCCGTCGCTGCTTACAAAGTGAAACAACACGCTGAGTTCGCAAAGTGTTGGCGTATTCCTTTGCTTCCATTTGCACAGACATGAAATATATGAACCCACTTAACTGTTGGTCTCGTTCGTGGAGGAATAACGACAGGCACAAAAATGATCAATTACGGCCGTAGCTGGGCCCATTCACATCAGATTGAACCGGGGCGCCAGCTGCTCATGGAACGGGCACTTGCCAAAGCTGAATGTACTGGAGATTGTCATCCGGCGCCAAGCCGACTTTTCAACGGGCATGCGCTCAAGCAGTGCCGATACCATATTGGCGCCTATGACTTCGGCATCCACTTCGAACATGCGCAGACTTGTTGACAGCATCACGATCCACGCACGCGCAACCTCGTCTCGCAGCGGGTTTGACTTCAGGTTGAGCTTCTGGGGACCGTTGGGAAGGCCCATAGGGCCACTGTAGCACCGATTGTCCGATAAGTTGAGGTAACGCAAAGTATTGGGCCACACGTGGGCAAGCAAGTCGAGATCTGAGTCAACAAGTCCGCAGCGCGAAATTTTGAGTGATATGAGCTGCGGCGGCATGTTGAGCGCAAGCGCGTGCACACGAATGTCAGCGGGCTTGAAAAGCCAAGTACCAACGTCGAGCGATTCGAGGGTTTTTGGAAGGCGGGCGAAAATCAGCTGGAGGTCATGGCTTTCCACATTGCGAAACACCAAGTGGAGCTCACGCAATGTCGATTTTATGGGGAGCTCACGGAACATGGCAGTGGTCCAATTAGAGAAGAACACACCCAACTTGTCTGTCGCACGTGGAAGAGATGGGACAAATGCGTGAGAGTGCTCAACGGTCAAATCCTTGCCATCAAACGTCAACGAGCCGACGGTTGTTGGGAGACTGGCTGCAAGACGTGCCACAGCCTCGCTGTCCTTTGCAGCACCATCGGGTGACGACACCAAGTTCAGATACAGCGACGGGAAGCCGTTGCGCGGCAATGCGTACATGACCGCATCCAGACCATCACTTCCATCGCGGCCCATGCCGAGCCCAAGTCGGTTCAGGGAGGGCAGGCGGCATATCAAGTTGGCAAGCGCGAGATACTGCTGCTTAGGAATTTCATCGACCTCCTCACAACAAGCGTCAATTGAAGTGACGGTCAGCGGCATGCACTCAATGAGGGCAGCAATCAACACGCCATTATCAAAGTCGATCACATCACAAAGTACGATCTTACGGAGAGCATGCGGGGTCCAGGCGGAGAATGCATCCAAGAGCGACAGGTGCACCACCAGGCCGGTCAATTCCAAATGGACGAGCGTGGGTGGCAACATGATCTTGTCCCATGATTGAACATTGACCATCACCAACTGCCGGCATTGCGGCGGCACAAAGGTTATGCCGCCCATGTTCTCAACAGTAAAATCGCGAACTTGGATCAACGGCACTGGCAATAGAGACCACTTCACAGAGGCTTCAACTGCGGGTGCTGCCCATGGGTAGGTAGGGTTCTGAAGTGGAGACAAGGTGCGGTCGTGCGTGCGCATGGGGAGCACCAGAAAGAATCCAACATAATCCATCTCGCCGATCGAGTTCACAGTATAAAGGATGCGCCCAACATTGTCAGGGCGCAGGTACACCGTGCTGGCCGGAGAGGATGAATCGAATTCCACGCCATTTCCGAGCGAGACGCGCGCGCGGCGGACCGCAACGTGCAGGCATGGCGCGTACAGAGATGGCGCGACGAGAGCGAGGTTCACGAGCGACCGAGTACTGGCGTTGCGCGAGACCCATTGGGCAAGATAATCGAGAACGACGTGCGGCAATCCGTCGAGCGTGGGCGTCAACAGCATGTTCGTCATGATATCTATGGTGCTTCTACGGTCTTGTGCAATGGGAGAGAAGCGATAGGTAGAATGTTACAATGGTTGCGAATGTTGCAACCCTATGCCACGCGTCCTTGTTTCAGCCTCGTGGTTTGCACCACGTGTCACATGGAGCTTCGACCTGCGCAATAAGTCCACACATCAAATTTAGCTTCAAGAATTTCGAGAATTTTGACGAGAGCGACGTCCATCAATTCGACTCATGGGTTCTTGACCACCCCCTCCCGCCGCAGCTCGTCCAGCTCACTGTCAATAACACTCGCATCCTCACTGCTCTACTCCAAGTCGGGCAGCTCGCCGGGACGCGACGCGAATGCTCGGGTATCGACCAGGTTCACATCCCTGCTCTGCCCAACGCAATGATAGCCAGCAGCCATCCGTAGCCTGCTGATCATATCGACGAGAAGGATTGATGACACTGACGCAAAGTTGCTTGCGGACGCACTTTCTCCACGGTTGTGACACGTGTATCTTGCTGGCCGCGCCACCAAGTTGTTTTCTTCGCGTGGGGTATGGCCGTGCTGGCGCGCCTCCCTGCCGACAGCTCATGTCGCTGGACCTCAGCCACAACGGCCAGAGCGCCGAGTCATTACATTTACTTGCGCACTGGCTATATCGTACCACACGGCTGCTGGCTGTTGATTTATCCGCCCTCCAATGTCTTTGATCCGACTCGAAGCGATGTGCCAATGCCAGTCGACTGTATTTTTCCCGCGCTCCCAACGACACTGCTCACTGCTCACGATGCCGCTCAAGGGCAGCATCAAGTTGGCTGCTAAATTGGCCACATCGGTCGTGCGGCTCACGCATCTGGAATTTCTCACCTGTCGTATATGGTTCCATCCGTTGCGTCCGCTCTTGCCACTGATTCCGCGCCTGCCGCCGAGCATGCGTGAGCTCAATCTGTCATTCATCGACCTGCGTGACGGCACGTTGCTGACGGGCCTCGAGATGCGTATGCGCTTGGCTTGGCGTTCTCCGATTTCGCTAGGCTCGACTTGGCTGTGACGAGGATCACAGTGGAACAACTTGCGGCCTTTTTGGACGCGCTCAAGAACGTGGGCGCTATTCGCCCGCACCGCTCTCATCGTCTTCGCGCTTCGTATGGGGAATTTGGTCATGGCATTCCAGTGAACAGCCGAGAGTTCAAGGTCAAGTATCGGCGATGGGCGATGGAAGGGTGCGATGTATGGTGCTGAGTGTGCAATGAAGCTGAGCGCTAGTGACGAGGTTATTGACATAGATACTCCTGCTCATGGCGAAGGCATCAAGTGATCTGTTTAAATTGTCAGTTTGGAATTTTGTTGTGCCCGCACCCTTTGTTTTGCCCGCACCCCTTGTTTTGCCAGAGTGACCATACAATGAGGCCTCATGCCGCCTGTCACTATGACGGGCATGGAATCGGAGGTGCTCTGCATGCAACAACCGAAAAAAAATCCTCATTTTACCTCTCATTTAAGTTCGGACAGACTCTCACTGGCGATCAACAGGTGGGGAAAAACTAGACATGATTCTTCCTTGCTGCGGTCCTTGCCGCTATCTTGCTTGAGAATGTCCATCACAAACCACCACCAATCCCGCACATTCTCGTCATCCATTAGACATTGAACTGCGCCGCTAGCTGCTCGCGATATGGGCATATACGCCGCAAACTTCATCCGGCGCCAGGATAATCTTTGCGCAGGCATCCGCTCAAGCAGCGCCACCACCATGTTCGGACCCAGCACATCACCATCGAGATCGAGCTTGTGCATGTCTGTCGGCAACTTCATGATCCACGAACGTGAAAACTCGTTGCGCAGTGGATTGGACTTCAAGTTGAGCGTCTGGAGCCCGTCAGGCAACCCAATTGGGCCGCGGTCGCATCGGTTGTCCCAGAGAATGACGTCGCGCAAGCTCGAGGGCCACACCGGGTTGAGCGCGTCGAGGCCCGACGACACAAGGCCGCACAGCGAGCACTGCAGTGACTTAAGCTAGGGTGGCATGTTGCGCGCAAGAGCATTCAAGGCAGCGAGACCAAGAACAATCCAGGAAAAAGATTCCTCAAGAAACCAATTTGAAAGGGAGGATGGGAACGTTCCACAGCCATGGCGACGGTGGGCACGTTACAGTTGGGTGCATCGCGCGCGAGCTGGGCGAGGTCATTGCTGGCGTTGTGCGAGGGCCGCTGCCATGGCCGCTCGTGCGCCCGGTAGAGCAGGTGTGCACAAAGAGCCAGGATGAGCTCTACTGGCAGCGCGTCAAAGCCTCTGGGAGCGGGGGTATGGTACGGAGCTCGCTGCGGTGCTGCTCTCATGGCGGTCGGCAGCAAGCATGATTGTCGGATCGATCGTTGCTGCTTCTACCAATCAATAATTTTGCACTTCGTCCTCGGAGTGTCGGCGATGAGAGCGCCAGGGCAGCACAAACTGATTTCAACAGAAAAACAGAGGAAACAGATTGCGATGAGTGTCACGCATCAGTGACACATCCGAGCGTGGTGTTGTGCTTGTTGCTTCGTTACAGTATTTGGAACGACCAGCGCCTCTGCTACACTGTTTACTTGACAACTGCGGGCGTCGGTGATCGCAAACCATGGAACTGCTCCGCCTCGACAATTTGCCGCACGACGTTCTCCACAGCATTGCCGTACACTTGTGCCAACGTGACCGCATCGCCGCACTGCAGCTCGCCCTGGCCGCACCCGCTTGTTACGCGCCCATTCTGCACGCTGTCATTCGCACGGACACGGCTTGCACTCTGTCGACAAACCCCGCTGATCCCAATCGACCTCTCCGGGATGAAGCGGCGGGGTCCGTCAAGTATCGCATGGACATGATTGGCCGAGTTGTTGGCGCTCGTTTGAACAATACTTGCTCAACGGTCTCTTGGTCTCTGATCCTTTTGCCGCGCGATGCCAACCGAAACTGCATTCCCGCTCCTCTCAAGGCGCCCAATACCTATTTTTCTCCCGCCGTTTCGGCCTCTTCGCACTGGTCTCTCTTGCCGGTTGCAGCGTCACAGATTCGCCCGTGCCTTGCACACTTTCGCGAAGGCTGGTCAACTCGCGACCTGCCACCATACTGCACACAGTTGCGACTCTCTGGTTACATGCCACCTGGCCAGCTCGTATTTCCCCAATCGACGGAGAAGTTGTGGTTGCATCATGCGCTCTTTGAGCGGACAACGTCGCCGATAGGGGTCTCTGCAGACGATTCGAGTCCGGACGGCAAGGAGGACCAAGCGCCGATTCATTCTGTTTTGACGCATCTTCGCCACTTGCACTTGCGCTTGGATGGTCGCCAGAATCGCGCTGCCATCAATTTCATTCTGAACTTGGTCCCACGCACGCTCGCATCGCTATCTCTGCAAGTGTTTGGTGGCAAGGACGGCTTGCAACTGGCGACTGATCTCGTTCAACGATTGCCCTCATTGTCGGCGCTCAAGCTCCACGCTCTTTTCAACAACAAGAGTCTGATTCCCTTCTTGACTGTGCTCCCGCGCTCTGGATTTGAGCGCCTCGAAATCATGATTGCCGACCATGGCAGTGAAGACGAATCGGATGATGATGACGACGACTGGGACATGGATTGGGATTTAGCCTTAAATGAGCAACAGGAAAGGAAGAGACGCGCACTTGCTGAACTTGCTGCCAGTTTTCCAACGTCCGTCAAGATTCTCTCGTATGTGTCGCCGATCAGCCTGCCTCGCCTGCCGCTGGCCACGCACGAACTTCAAATCAACGTCGAGGCCTTGGGTGCTTTGAAAACGCTTTCGTTCTCGCCAACACTTCAGCGCCTCGAGTTGTTTTCGCAACAACCGCACTCGACGTCGAGCGACCTTCTTGTGCGCATCTTCTCGAGCCTGCCTGCCCCGCTCACGCATTTGAAAATCAAGCAGCACAAGCTCCCTGGTGCTGTCCTCACCGTTCTTGCCCGCCACTTGCCCCCGCAACTCGAATGGCTCTGTCTTGCCGTTTTAAAAGTCGTGGCAACCGAGATCGATGATCATTTCACAGGTCACTGGCCGAGCACGCTTCTTCGCCTGGACCTTGACGCGAATTGGGCCCAACCCGGTTTGCCGGTCATCCCGGACGGGATTCGCGCGCTGTCCATCAATCCGAACATGACGCTGCGCCAGGAGGGTGGTGAGGAGATCGTTGCCAAGTGGTTGGCTGCACTCCCGTCGTCTTTGCGCGTGCTGGACCTGTCATGGTCGTTTGATTTGCCAGAGGCTGACCTGCTTGCATCAATGTTGCTCGAACATTTGAACATTCAGATGCCGGGCCGGCGGCGCATGCGGGTGCGTGTCAGCATGGATGTAGTGTCCGTAGAGATGCTTGCTCGCTTGCAGGAACGGTTTGATGTCGTGGATCAGAGGACGTGTACGCTGTCGTACACGCAGCCCGCTTTGTTTACCATGTAGAGAGAGTGTCGCGACATCCATGGAAATCGAGTCCTTTTGATGTCTCTTGGATTTGCGTACCGTGTCATATCCTGTGCAGTGTCTGAGCTTCAGTCACACAGTGTAAGAGCCGCCGACGATATTGAACAGTGAGAATGGAAAGAAATCCTTCGATTGGACTAGGAGATGAAGCACATTAACGACGCAATCCGCAACCTGTAGACAAAGCAAGACCTTGGGAAAACAAACAAAACCAATCAACTTTCCCCACTTCCGCTGTCGAAACCACGTCAAATGATTTCAAATTGTGTCGCCAATTGCTTGCGAAACTGGAGCTGGGTGCCGAAAGAACTGATACGCACCCGGCGAAACAATGAAGCCCGGCTCTTCATTCGCTCGAGCAGCGCTGTTGCCATTTCAACTCCCACGCATGTGCCGTCGAGCTCGAGCTCATGCAGGCCATTTGAGAGAGTCATAAACCGCTTGCGCGCATTATTGTCCAAAGGATTCCAACCCAGTTGGAGCCGCTGAAGGCTGTTGGGCACGCGCTCACAATCATTGTCCCAAAGGTCGAGAACAAGCAGCGTGGCGGGCCACAAGTGATCAAGAAGTTCGAGATCGGCCTGCAGTTTCGGAGCCGGAGTGTCGTCAGCCGCAGTGGCATGTTGCGTCCAAGGGTGTTCACATCAATGTTGGGTGATCGACTTCCAGAGCAACACCAAACACAGAGCTCTTCGAGCGTGCTGGGCAAATGCGAATGGATTGGCACAAGACCCTTGTTGCTCGTGGTTTGGAAGGACACATCGAGCGCACGGAGTGTGCTCGCCAAGGGTAGCACTTGGCATGTCTTGGGCGTCCGCTGAGAAAACGACACGATCAAGTCCTTCGTAGCACATGGGATAGATGAGACGAGAGTGATTGCGTGCATATATTTCAAACGTGTGCCTTCGATTGTCAACGTGGACACAATCTTCGGCAGACTGTCTGCAAGATGCCTCACTTCTCGGGTGACCTGTTGCACGTCATGAGATGCGGACGGTTTCATGGTCAGATCAAGCGACGAAAATCCAGTGCGTGGAAATTTTGTATGACCGCGTCGAGCCCTTCGATACCCGAACCCACATCAAGTCCAAGATTGGTCAGGGAGGGGCAGGTGGTGGTTCATGCGCGCCAGAGCCGCAAGCTGCTTGCGCGAAAACTCAGCGACATTCTTGCAACGCACATTGAGCCAAGTACCTGCCGGCGGCAAGTATGAGGCGAACGGGTCGAGCATCTCCCCTTCACATTCAAAACGCGATCAGGGAAAACCAGAATGCGCAAAGCATGTGGGACCCAAGTTGAGAACGCGTTGATGAACGAGAAATCCACCACCTGGTTGATCAATAACGATGAAATGAGCGTTGGTGGAAGCGCAATGCGATCCCACAGTTCATTGTTAGTAACCGAGAAGAGTTGGCAGCGCGGCGGCACCGGCAGAACCTTGGGCGCCGCCTTCTCAATTCTAAATTTGCGGATCTGCTCAATTGGCACCAGGAGGAAAGTCCAATTGATTGATACTTCAGCAGCTTGGGTCCGGGCCAGCCATGGACAGCCTGCTTTTTGTGGCAAAGGCGCCTAAAACATGTGCTCGCCAAGGCAGGACGAGGGACACGGTAATACGGCTCAAATCATTGCCTGAGCGCATGGGAACAAAATCACCCACGTGCCCTGGTTGCAAGAGAACAGTGCCGCGAGCACTCATTTGTGGTTCTAGTGGTGGGACTCTCGGACAGACACGTCACTGTAACGAATCATAGTGCGCAGGCATGGCGCAAACAGCGATAGTGCGGCAAGAGCCATCTGCAGAAGCGACCAAGTCCGAGTAAGACTGGATCGTATAATTTGTTGGGCAACGTTTTCAAGAGCGACTTCCGGCAAGCTGTCAAGGGTCAAGGTCGGATTGGTAACGATGGGCTTGGATGATATTTCGAGTGCGCTGAACTCGGCTAGAAAGCGAGCGCGAGTGAGAGAGCGGGAGCGGAAGAGAGAGAGAACGACAGGGAGAAAAAGGGAGAGAGAGAAAGAGCTTGGGTTCGATGGAGAGCCAGCCATTCGCGTTACGCGCGGCGTCCTTCGCCACTTCAAGTGCCACGTCGGACAGAAACGGGGACTTTCCTGTTGGGGAAGAAGAGCTCATGTCATACTTCAATGTGTTTTCACGCAATCCTTACTATTCCAAAGTGGGAGCTGTGATCTCTCCGAAACAGTATTTCCATCTCTCATTCAGGGAGTGTTGGCAGGCATAAGTGAAGAGGTTGACGAGTAATGACTGCCCGAGCGAGCATTGGGGACATCTCTCTACAAGATCGAAACAGCAGACTGAAAAGACACATCACAACGCAGATATCGTGACCAAAAGCACAGCAAATGTTGACCACAGCGACCAATCCACCTTTGTTGCGCCAACTCATCCTTGCTTACACCCAATCTGAGTCCCGACGCAGAGCGGCGCCAATGGCATCATCTTCCCAAATCCTTCGGCTTCATGCACTTGTTTATGCCCAATAGTTTGTCAACTCATGTGATCCCAACTCAGCTGGGGCAGCATGTGCAGCATGCATCGTCAAGCATCCATTGCCTTCAGACCCTCGGGAAAATCATATTCGGTCAGGTGCCAGGATGCGTACGACACCTCTGGTCTTGGGTAATCAAAATGGCAGCACTGTCAGAAATGCGCGGTGCTTTGTGCAAAGAGTCGCAGGACCTCAAGCTTCGAAATCGGCGCAATGGTAGCAATGAACGTCCTGCCCACACTGCCAGAAATCTTGAAGGGGAGCGAGGAGCGAGGAGCGAGGAGCAGGGAGGGTGATCCAAACTGAAAACAGACCTGCAGGCTCTGCAATCGTGGCCTGTGCGTCAGCAGGGTCTATGTGAGGCAGAGGGAAGAGATAGATGAGCTGCAATTGCGGATGAAGCAATGAAGTTCGACTTGCGGAGAGGACAACCATTGCTGACATTAGTACCTTGATGGAACTGGCGGTACTGCTTGAGATAATCATGATTGTCCGCGACAAAAGAAATCGTCACGCCGGTTTGGTGGTTCAACGAAGGTCGATCAAACACGCGGTCATGATCAGATTTCATTACTGATCACTTCGGCGACCGCTCATGAACCGCAACTTGTCGCATCTGCGCAACCACTCTGTGACCACGGCGGCGCCGGAACAATCGTAACCCCGCTGCACACCTGCCGCTGCACTAGCTCCACAACTACAAAACGCCAGCCGAACCCGTTATGTACGGCCGACCACCGCACAATCCGATCGATCGACCGCAAAATGAACGCTTGCCGACCGACCACTTCTCTCCCAACACCGCCGTCCAGCCCCTCGGCATTCAATAGTGCAAGCATGACCTCGGCAGAAAGAGCAACACTACGGTCCCGTGTGGCTGTGAAGCCCAGCGACGGCCACGACACGCCACCACGACCTGCTCAAGCGGCATCCACACAAGGCGACAGCCAGCTTGCAGCACCGTCAACTTCTTCCTCCGATTCATCGGCTCTTGATGCTGCAACACGCAGTCGCGTCACGGGCACCGTGTTCCTCGCTCTTCTCGTCGACATTCTCAGCTTCACGATCATCTTGCCGCTCTTCCCGCGGTTGCTCGAGTACTACCGCCAAAGTGAGTCGGCTGATCCAGTACGGTTACGCTTGTCGCTGTGAAGAGTGCTCCCACCGATTGCTAACAGCCGTTGTGGTGTTAGAATTCGCTCTTTTCGGTCACGCTGCGCCAGATCCACGCGTTCAAGTACGCCATTGGCGGCACCGGGTCGAACCTGGACGTGGTCCTGTTTGGCGGCGCCCTCGGGTCGCTCTTCTCGTTCTTGCAGTTCATTGTCTCGCCGTGGATTGGTCGGCTTTCGGACCGGCTTGGTCGCAAGCGGGTGCTGATGCTGTGCATGGTACGCGATCCCGGTTGGTCACAATATGCGACAAGCTCAAGCTGACGGCGATCGTACGTAGGCGGGCAACTTGGCGTCGTGCTTCCTGTGGATTGTCGCGCGGCCGTTTTGGGTCTTTGTGCTTTCGCGCGTCGTCGGCGGGTTGAGCGAGGGCAACGTGCAGCTCTCCGTGTCGATTATCACGGACATCACGACGGCCGAAACGCGATCCAAGGGCCTGGTGCGTTCCATTCATTTGCGTTCCAATTTAGCTCATCGACGCACGATTGACCTCCAATCGGATAGGCCCTCGTCGGACTCGCGTTTGCCCTTGGCTTTACGGTCGGCCCCGCCATGGGCGCCTACTTTGCGTCGCACGATCTCGCCGCGTACAACCCGACGCTCGAGTCGCTCGGGCTCAACCCATACTCGGCGTCGGCACTGTTCGCGTTCTCGCTGATCCTCGCCGAAATCTGGTACCTGCAACGCAGTCTGCCCGAGACGCTGCCGACGCGCCGCAAGTCGACCACGCCCGCCGCGAAACCCACGCCCAAACCGGCCGCCCTGTCGCGACTCGCTCTCATCCACGCTTCGTACCTGTTCCTGTTCAGCGGCCTCGAGTTCACGCTGCCGTTCCTGACGCACGACCAGTACCAGTTCTCGCACGCGCAGCAGGGCGCACTGCTCGGTCTGATTGGGTTCGTCGCCGCGGGCGTGCAAGGCGGGTACACTCGCCGAGCTGCGCGCCGCGTCGGCGAACGGGCCGTCGTCATGCGCGGCCTGATCGGGTGCGCGTGCGGGTTTGCGCTGCTTGCTGCGTGGCCTGACCAACGCGCTGCGCTGTACGCGTCGGCCGTGTGCATTGCCGTCGCGTCGGCGACGGTTGGGACGGGGCTCACGAGCTTGGCGTCGATGCATGCCGGTGGAGAGCGTACGGGTGAGGCTCTTGGCGCGTTCCCGCCGCGTGGGGGCAGCTAGGGCGTGCGCGGGAGCAGTCGTCGCGGGTCCAACTAATCGCTCGTGGCGCATGTGGGTGTATGGCGTCGGGCCCCTCCGTCGTGGTTGCGATTGCTACGTACCTCGTACGCGCGCAGGTGGGAGGCGTCCAGCGAAGAAGCAATAATGATTTGAAGAGTTTTGAATGTAATGAGCGCTGGCTATCACTGAACCGATTCTTGCATGGGAGGCACAGCCACAGCGGCTCCCGTCCAAGGACCAGAGGCCGACGACGGCGAAGTTCGCTCACAACGGTGATTGCCTGCCCAAACTGCACGTCGCGTCGGGTTCTCAGTGTCCGTGTAGTTGAAAATACAAAATCATTTAGTTCGACCACAACGCACGGTCAATCTACAGATACCAGCATCCAAAAACGAACAACAAAGAAAAGAAAAATAAACAGGCTCAACAAACACCAAGGCTCAACAAACACCAAGGCAAGCGGAGTTACGCGATAGGGCGCATCGCCGCCGACGCGCGCTTGCTCGTGCGGCGCTTACCGTTGCCCGACCCCGACGACTTGCCCTTGCCGCTGCCCGGCTCGTTCGACACGGACCCGCGGTGCTGCTGCTTGCTGCGCTTGTTCCCGGCCGCACCGACCGTCTTGGGTTTCTTGGGCACCGCGACTGTGGTCGTCGTCGTACTACTGCTGCCGCCGTTAACGAGCAAGTCGACGATATCTTCGGCGAGTTCGGCGATCCAGCGCCAGATCCCGCGGAACCCCATGAACAGCGAAACGAGCAAGAAGGCAGACCACATGAACGCGCCAGAGTCTAGGAAGAGGTAGGCCGCGACGATCAGTACCGCCCACGCGCGCTTGCCGAGGCAGAGGAACCACGGACCGTTCGTGGTCGTGTCATTGTCGAGTTTCGGCGGCGACCGCGGATCCATGACGCGGTCGTTCCGGTCGCGGTCGCGCGTCGAGTGCGTCGTTGACGTGCCCGTCGACGTGCCCGCGCGAGAGCCGTGCGACGTTGGGACCATGTGCTGCGGCACGCGCAGCGCCGCGACGGCAGCCGCACGGTCGCCGTTGATCTCATCGTCGTCATTGTCGCCGTACTGCTGCTGCCCGCGCGGACCGAGATTCGACCGCCGGCCGATAAACGACCCAACGTCACTGGCCGGCGGCCGCGGCGACGCGTACCGCGCCGTCGGCGCGACCATCACCGGCGGCCGTGCGGCGACCCACGACGGCGTATCCGAGTAGCGCGCAATCGACCGCGGCGTCGGCGGCGCCCCCGTTGCCGGATTAAACGGCACGCCGACCGCCGAGAACCCGTCTTGGAAAATCGGCGACGGCTGCGGGGCCACAGGTGGGTACATGGGCATCGCCTGCGGCGTCGGCGCCACGCGGAAGTACCCCGACGGCGACTCGGACGGCGTGATCGAAAAATCCGACCTCGCGTCGAAATCGTCGGGGAACGCGCCGTACCCTGAGAGCATCGACCGTGCGCCGCCGCCGCCGCGGGTGCGTTGCAGTGGGGACAGTGGTCGCTGGATACGGCGTGTGTAGGACACCGGGGAGGGTGGGCCCGCGTACGGGTCGAACGCCGTGGGCGAGCGGCGATACCCGACCCCGGACCCGGCCGACGGCAGGATCGAACGACGAATTCGAAGACCCGTTTCGGGGTCGTACAGCGGTGCGCGTGCCGACGCGGATGACCCGGACCCGGACCCGGACCCGGACGTGCCCGTGGCGCGCGGCATCGCCATCAGCCCTTCGTCGTCGTTGGTGCCGCGTTCGTCGGTCATGGGCTCGGGCACGTACGAGGACGTGAAGGACGTGTACGTCATGGGCCGCATCGGGGGCATCGCGGGCATGGGCACAGGGGCCGGGTTCAGGCCGCTCAGGACCGACCGCGTCGTGGGCCGCGGGGCCGTGCGGAGCGGGCCCGACTGGCGCGACAAGATCGAAGGGCCAGAGAGCACGGTGAACTGCTCGTCGGTGGTGAGAACGTCGTTATTGTTGTTGTTGATGGTGGTGGGCGGAGCAGCAGCATTGATATCGTCGTCGTCGTCAGTGGTGGTATTCGGAATGGTAACGTTGGCGAGGGGCGAGGTCGGGAAACGTGATGAGAGCGGGCCGGGTATCGGGCGAGTCGGGGAAGCCGAGGTCGGGGGAGTCGGGAGCACGGCAGGGTCAGCATCCATGTCGGCGGGCGTAGGGGACGACAGCACCGATTTAGCGTCCATGATCAACGACTCTAGCGCGCGCGAAATGCGAGTGAACCGCACATCCACATCGTCTTCAGGCATTTGCAGCTCTTGGGCGGCGATCGGCGTCGAGGGCGCATGGCTCGTGATGATTCCGGACAGGAAAGCCTCGACGGCGGGCGACGGCGGCGGCGGGAGCTCGTTCAAGTCGGTCGGGGGCGGCAACGGCGGGCCACCACTGCGCATGGCCACGTCGGACGACGCGAGTCCAGAATCGTCCGGGTCAAACGCTGAGTGCCGTGGCGACGGTGTGCCAAGCGACAGGTGGTCCGACCGCAGCCGCGCCAAGCGGGAGCTCGATCGCCGTAGCGACGTACTGCTCAGGTCGGCCGGCCGATGGCCGCGGTCAATGGTGCGCGAGCTGCGAAATGGATCCGCACGCACCGCCGTGCCCGGGCTGGCAGGTGAGCTGCGGAACGGGTCCGCACGCACCGCCGTGCCGGGCTCACGGGCGCGGACCGACGCCACGGCATGGGCACGTCCTCGCGCATACCGCCGCCGCCATCGTTGTCGTCGTGCGTGCGTGCGTCGGTGGGGCCATGGCCCTCGTTTCTACGCGCGTCCAAAAATGGCGTATTTCAATGTCACACGGCCAATAAAACCACCATTGACCCGCCCCCACCACCACAACTGGCCGCGCACGTCAGCGTACTTGAGCAGCGCTTCCTTGACCGACTTCATGGCTAACTCGAGGGCGTTGACCTTGCTCAGCAGTGTGGCCGGGTCCTCGTCGGCAGGCAGGTCCGAGAGCACTCGCTCGACGGCGTCCTGGAGGCTGTTGCGGTTGCCCGCGCCGGCCGTGGCCGCAGCATGGATCATGCGCGTGAGGGCCTCGGCGTCGTCGAGGACATTGTTTGCGCGCTCGTCAACGTGGAGAGCGCCGTGGTCGGCCAGGTTGCCGCTGTCGTCGTCGAGGTACATGGTGTTGGCAGTTTGTCGGCGGTTGATGCCGAAGTCCTCGAAAGATGCCGGCCGATCGAATGCGTGCTGGTGCCGTCTGAGAGAATGCGGGGGGTGCCGCTGCCGTCTCGCTTCTTGTCGTGCTGGTGCCGTCTATCGCGCGTGGGATGGCGTCGTTTCGGCCCCGCGTCGTTTTGGCGACTTGCGCAGCGCCGGTCCCTGGGGCCTCGCCTGTTGCTGCCGAGCTGCGTGAGTAGGTGGCGACTTGCACGATCAAATTGATGATGCCATGACCATGAACAAGATCAAAATCAAGAATCAAGTAACGAAAGATTCTTGCCCATACCACAAATATAAACGGCCCCGGCGCGGAGCGTTGGAACCTGGCCTGACGCTGCCTTTCACGCTCGAAAATACCAAGAATGCAGCGTTGGCGCACAAGGGAACATACAGGACCGCGGCGGGAGATAGAACAGCAACGACGAAGTATGCAATCAACGTCGCCATTATTCACAAATGAACTCTGGAGTGGACGGGTGCGGCCGGTCGGAGGAAACTTGAAGCCAAAACGCGTCCACCAGATCAATTTTTGTCATGCAACAGCGCCAGCGTCTCAACGCTCACCGTCCTTGTAGATCCGCAACTGGACGCGCCAGGTCCGACCGGACGACCGGATGTTCAGGTGCTCCAGCAAATTGCGGCAAGTAGGTCGCCATTGTCCGACGAGCGGCCTCAAGGCAGGTCCAGGGCGCAGTGATGCGGCCCACACCGTCACGACCTCCACGCCGCCAGTATGGCGCAGGGCCTCGGCCACCGAAACGGACAGGAAGCGAACCCAAACGGGACGGCTGGGAGGCCCGACTTGGAGTAGTTGCCGTACAGGTTCGGCTTGCGCAGCGTCGACGGCCACCGGTTGGTTAGATGCTGGTCCATGACAGCCGCGGTCAAGTCGCAGAAGATTAAACTGAGTGACTCGAACCGGGGTGGCAAAGATTGCACTACCGCGGCAAGAGCCCGGCCCGGCAGAGCATTCTCGTGCACCTTGAGACGCGTCAGAGTCGTGGGGAGGCTCCCAAAGACACGGACAAGAGGGTCCGCATCCGAGATGTAGTCGTGATTCGAATAGAGCTCGAGACGGCGGAGCGTTGGCGCAAACGGAAGCGGGTCGAGCATCGCCAGAGTCTCAACGTCGGTAAGGAGCGCATGCGTCGCCAATGGCAAGCGCGGCAACTTCAGTGTCGAATAGTACGAGAGCCGTTTCACCGACGCCGGGAAACTCGCGACAAGCTGGGCGTGAACGTCGCACTCGCTCTCGCCGCCATACTCGAGCTCAAATTCGCCGCGATTGTGGTGCGTCAGATGCAAGAAGTCAAGCCTATTCCGCGGCAGCGCGGATAAGACTTCAATCACACCCTTAGCACTGAGCAGCACGTCAAGTGTGATCATGGTAAGTGACGGGAGCTGGTGGACAAGATCAGCAACCGCGTGCAGCCCCACCACGCCCAAACCTTGCATGAGCTACGTGAGTGTAATTGGAACCAAGTCAAAGACACGCTTGATGGCTGCGACCCCCTCGTTGCTGCTCGAGAAGTCGCGCTGACACGCCAGTTGCAGGTCGCGATGGGGCAGAAATTGACAAGTCGCTGCAGATGGTAGCACGTCACGTCCACCTTGGGACTGCGACACACGGCCTCCCAGGTCTTCCATGTGAAGCATCAACTTCACAACAGATTGAGGAATGAAAATGTCGAGCCGATCAAACGATGCAGCAACAAAGAGCCGTAGGTTGGCGCACTGCGAAGACACTTAGCAGCTCTGCAAATTGTCGCGGAACACATCCACTGAGAACGATCGAATCAGACGATCAGGGATTGACAAGAGCGACCATCGTGTTGACGCAGTCACCCTGACCGTGCTGAGGAAGTCAGTGTCATTGAATGAAACGGAAGTAAGCGTGCGACTTGGTTCCTGTCGAGGGACCAGCACAAGGCGCCATTGAGGTTGCCCTGCTGCCTCTGTTTGCGCGTTCACAACTTGCCCGACGCTATCATTATTGATATTGACGAGATTGGGTGCGTCAAAAGAGATTTGAAGCACCTTAGAGCGCGATGACAGCCCCGGCCAGTTCGCTTCGTTCCTGATTGCAGCCTGAAGGCCCAGGGCGTAGCAGCCGGGAGCGGCCAGCGCGAGATGCAATGCAGCGATCTGGTCGAGCGAGCAGTGGAACGACGCAACATGATACAGAATGTCGTACGGCAAGTCTTTGAGATTCATTGGGCTTGGGTCGGAGGTGGTCATGGCATCTGCAGATGTGAAGGGTCGGAGGGTTTGAGTTGCCAAGATCGGACTACTTAGGTCAAACCTGTTGACTCGACTTGAAAAGGCGGCGAATCAAGTTCACTCATGTCATTAAGGAGCGTTGCCATATTGCAAATTTGTGGCCCGCGCGATGATCGAATGCCTTGCTCAATACTCTCGGCGTCGAGAAGACGAAAGGTCGAGTCCCAGCTTGCTGGGTATCTGAGCAAAACAAAGCCAATGAAGCTCGACCATGCGCTGTCTCTTGTGTTCACACTGTCCAGGACTGATGACCATGCCATCTCAGGCACAAAGCAACATGAACCGGTCATCCATGCCAAAAGACTGTCCAGTGTCGCACCAACACAAGCAGAAGGATCATGCAGGATGCGGAGGGCCGCGGTGTGCGAGCTGATGAGGGCAAACAAGTCGGCAAGCGAAACCAATAGTATTTATCATTCGAAAACACATTCTGTGAAGGACGGGTGCGGCCGGACATCAGACACTCGCACCATATTCGCGTCGACCAGATCAAACTTGTCGCGCAACCGCACCAGCATTTCGGCGCTCACCATCGACATGACGATTCGCAACTGGACGCGACGCGTATGACCCGGCACCCGGATGTTCAGGTGCTGGAGCAAAATGGACGCGAGCGGGTCGGCGTTCGGCAGCAAACGGGTCCAATGCAAATCCAACACGCGCAATGACGACGGAAGCGACGCAACCCACGTCGTCACAATCGCTTCGCCACCCGTCTTTAGCAGGGCCTCGGCAACGGACACGGACAAGGAGCGAATGCCAAATGGGATGGTCGGGAGACACTCCGTGAAATAATTGCCGGAAAGGGTGAGCCTGCAAAGCGTGTCTGGCCACTGGCCCGTCAAGTAGTCGTCCATGTTGGCCGCGGTGAGGTCGCAGTAAATCAGACTCAGCGACTCAAGTTTGGGCGGCAGATGGAGAGCAAGGGCCACCATCGCCCGGCTAGGAAGAGCATTATCGCGCACCTTGAGGTGCGTGAGGGTCGCGGGCAGGTGCTCAAAAACACGAACAAGAATATTCGTGTCCGTGTCTGTGAGGTAGTCATGATATGAGTACAGCTCGAGGCGGCGAAGCGTCGGTGCAAATGGGAGCGGATCGAGTTTCACCAAGGTCTCGACATCGACCAAAAGTGCATGCTTGGTCAGAGGTAGGTGTGGTAAATCGAGCGTCGAATAAAACGAAAACTGGTTCACCGACTCTGGAAAACTCGCCGCAAGTTTGGCGTGCATTTCGTCCTGGCTCTCACCATCATACTCGAGCTCAAAATTGTCGCGGCTGTACAGCGTCACGTACAAGTGCCCAAACCCATTCCGCGGCAGGGCGGACAAGACGGCAATCACACCGTTGACGCTGCGCAGCGAGTCGAGCGTGAGCATCGCGAGCGACGGCAGTTGCCGGACAAGATCAGCGGCTGCATGCAACCCCGCTGGACCAATACCTTGCAGCATGAGCGACGTGAGCGTCAAGGGGACCAAATCAAAGGAAAGCTTGAGGGCGGCGGCACCGTCCTCGGTGATTGAAAAAACTGGACCAAACGTCAGTTGCAGATCGCGAAGATGGGGCAACACTTGGGCAGCTGCGACAGGCATGCCCTGACATCCAACATGCGGTTCCGAAGCTGATCCTGGTGAGGTCAACGTCATTTCGTCCATGTGAAGCGCCAGCTTCACGATTGTCCGAGGGATGGTCGGGAACCGATCCAGCGACGCAGAACAAAAGAGATTTAGACTGGTGCATTGCGGCGGAACATAACAACTCTCTGAATCGGTCTCGAGTATCACTGCAGAGTACGAGCGGACTTGTGTTTCTGGGAACAGCAAGAGAGACCACAGCGATGACGCTGCAACGATGTTCGGATAGAACGTGCGAGGTTCGCCCAGTCGATCAGGCACCAGCGCCCGGTCTGACGCTCGAGGCACCAACACAAGGCACCACTGATGCTTGCTTGTCGATTCTGAGCGCACGTTCACAATTTGACCAACGCAACTTATGTTGATATCGACAGCATCAGGCGTGTTGGAGGCAAAATGAACAGCGTCAAGGCGAGACGTTGTCTCGGCATTACGAATGGCAACTTGAAGGCTTGGAGCGTAAAAGTTGGGCGCGGCAAGTGCGAGGTTCAGCACAGCGAGTCGGTCAAACTGGCAGAGGAACGCGGCGACGCGATAAAGAACATCATGCGGCAAGTCTTGCAGATGCATTGGAATTATTGGGCAAGGATTGTCCTTGCGGCGATTGAGTGTGGATGGCCGACGTGATACGACCGGGACGGGCCTGGCTGATACTTCGAGGAGGATTGCGTAAGGATGTATTGAGCACAACGGCGTCCCTCTTAACTAGGAAGGATGCCTCACCTGATGCGCCTCATTGGGGACCACGTGTTGGCAGGGCTCAAGCGGGGGACGCTTGCATAGGTGCCAACAACTCCCTCCCTGCCCGTCCGAGGCGCACAACGTGTTGGGTCCTGATCACTCCTTCACTCAGCAACCACACCAACCACTACTGCAGCGACCTCAACGCCATGGCTGTCGGCTTGCCGGCCTTGACGCCCGACAGCACCTGCGCGCCCAGCGTCCTCGCACAGTATTCGCGCCATTTCTTGACCGCATCCGCATCTTTGCACAAGTCTTCAGCGCACTCCCACGTCGACTCCCTGATCACACGCTGCCGCCATTTGATCAAGTACAACGTGTCGCCCTCGCCGCGTCGGCCCGTCGTGCCCTCGCACAGCACACACTCGGGTTCATCAGCTGTCACTGGTGCCCACCTGTGTTCATTGTCAGTACTGGCGCCAACCTTAAGGTCAGCACCACTTGTGCCCTAGGACCCTGCCCTAGGTCCAAACTGCTGTCCTAGGTCCACGCCGGTCCTGGACCACCACCTCAATGAACCCCCCACCACGACCACTTCGATTGATGTCTCTGGGCATGCCCCACCATTGCCAGATGCAGAGAATGCAGAACCCTGAGTACACGGGAAATTGATGGTCGTGCAGACAGCTGCTGGCGCTTGCTTGGGCGGAGTGTATATCATCTCCTTGCCAAGTGATGTCAGGAGGACGTTGGCAAAGTGTGTCACGGGTGAAGTCATGTTGGGGGGTTTACAAACTTGCAAAGAAAAAAAATTACGAGTATTCATCCTCCTGCTCATGTTGTTCTCGCATAATAAACGAGTGGAATGAATTGTTGTAGCAGTACCTGACGCCTGGGTTCTGCATAATGATGTTCAGTGTGGCATGTGGCATTGCAAAGATTTTGTTGCACACTGCCAGAAACTCTTCCCATGTGAACAGACCTCCACATGCATCATAAATGGTCTGCAGCTCGTTTTTGTTATGTCTCGAACAGCACATAATACGACATGTTGTTGCGAGCAAGTGGGGAAATGGCCTTGAACAGCTGCACTGACATAATCATGGAGCATTTTCGATGGCGTGACAGCGCAATGAAGCTGTCAAGGAAGCACGGGCGGGCAAACTTAGTGCCTACAATGTCATCGAGCACAATGGGGATATTGTCAATGGTCCCAGGGTGCTTGGTAAAGTCGCGCTTTTTGGGGTCCTGGAGCATGGCGATTTCCTTTAATCTGGCCTCCATTTTGTCAACCTCGTGAATAAAGCAGTCACGCGACACAGCGAGCAGCTCCAGGTCGGTAGCAGTGACGGTAGTCATATCAACATATCAACATGCCCAAGTGCTCTGCGACCATTCTCTTAGAAACCTACAAACTTCAGCTCTTTAGCGAAGGATCAAACACTTTCCTGGTCGACGACACTTGCCATTGTGCCCTTCCGGCTTCCTGCAATGGTGCAGTTATATGGATGAGCTCCGACATTCGCGTCAAATTCATGTCCATTCATCGTCTGCGAGAGCGGTTCCCGCATTTGTTGCTGTTGATTCGTTGATTTTGGAAGTTGTACACCAACTGGGATTTCCTGATGGCAGGGCTTGTCAATGCAGACTTTTCGATGCACCGTTCGCTTGACGTTTTGGGTGCTGTGAACCTTGGACCAGTCCTGGATGCGTCAAATGGCATTGCTGAGGTGCGGATCCCAATATGCCAGCCATGGCATCAAGCGCGCTGCAGATCATGTCCCGGTTCTCGACGATCGGGAGAGGGTATCGTCGCGGGAGGCCGAACGATTAGGCAATGACGTCGAGTCGTCGTTGCCCAACATGGTCGAGTTAACATGGGCGGGTGGCTTCATCCACAAGCGTCTTGGCAGCGGCCGGCTGATCGTTCTGATCGTTCTGCCCCAGGACGTGCTTGACAACCTCCTCGTGCATGTCCCACTCGGACAAGACAGCGCGGGAGTTGCCTGAGGGCGCAACGGTCGGCATTTTCATGCAAAAGTAGACAGACGGGCCGACCGTGCCAGAGCACGCGAGCTGGCGTTCAAGCTGGCTGATGTCGTCCATTTCGGCAGGTCGAGAGCCCGCGGTGGCCTGCAACGGTCGCAAGTGCACCAAATCTGTTCTTTGACCTCGTTTGACCGGGTGGAGAATTGACTGGACACACGTCGGAGGGCATTGCCGGCTCGCGCAAATACTCGCGGAAACTGTCCAATACTCGCGGAGGCTGTCCTCTATTCTCATACCTTGTCGTTGGTGGGCCCGCAGCTGCATGTGATCCCTCCAGTTTGCTGAGTCCAACTTTTGAAGGGTGCGCACGGATAGAGGTTTCGTGACGGCAGACGGGATGAAGCGACAACAGCGACACGACGCGTTGGACAAAAACGGATTCCGATTCCAGAACGAACGGCGAGACAAAGCCAAATCTAAAACCTGATGATGAGTATGTGTACGTACACGCGCGCTCTCCCGCATCCCTCCCTCAAAAAGAATGAGAACAGAAAATAAACACAAAAAACATGGTCCCCCTCACTCGTCCCCCGCCCCCACCGTTGTCGTTGCGGGCGCCGGCGGCACGACACTGCGCCGCATCGACGGCTCAAACTGGAACGACCGTGCCTCGAGTTCATGCACGTCGAGCACCTGGTTCGGTACGTCCAAGATGCGCCAAAACACGTCCTCCTTGAGCGGCCACGCGCCCGTGACCGCATAACTCGGCGCCTCGAGCGCCGTGCGGAACTGCTTGATCACTTTCGTCATGGTCTTGAATTTCTGCCAGTTGACGAGCGTCGTCAGCGCCGGCTCGAGGTCCACGAGCACCGTCGCGTCGGGTAACGTTGACCGCGGCGCGAGCTTGACCGCCGTCAGTGCCGCTGCGACCGCGCGGTAGTGTCGCGCGCGCGCGCCCTCTTCGCCGTCCGCGTCCGTGGAACCCGGCGCCAAGTCGCTGACGGCGACGGTCCCAGGCACTTCGGTGTTAATGAGCAGGTCCGACAGGTAAATACCGATAAAGGGCACGCCCGACGTGGCCTCGGCCATGGCCGCGCGCAATTTCCGGAAATTGTGGAAAGGCGAGGTCAAGTCGACCAAGTCAGCGAGCGTCGCCTGCTTATCGGCGGCAACCCGCGCCCACGTGCGCTTGAGCCGATCGACCGACGGCGACTGCAACGCGAGCGTGATGGCCATGAGCGTCGAGTAATTGCAATACTGCGCGCACTTGGCAGCCACCTTGATCAGCTTCTCGATCACTTTCGCGCGCAGAGCCGCCTCGGGTACGCTCAGCACCTGCGTCGACACCCACTGGCAAACGAGATTGAACCATTCAATCACGTGCCGCACATTATCGACATCGTCCGGTGGCCCCACAACCGTTCCGGCCGCACCGCCAAACAAGTTCCCCGTCGCTCGCGCGAGCGGATGGTTCCCGACGGCCACATCCAACAGCTCGGTCCAATCAATTCGCCGCACACGCACCTGCTCGACAATCGACAAGTGTTGCGCGAGTTCCGCCGACCGCACACGCATCACCCAGGGCACCGCGAGTGTGCCCGCCGTCAACGCCGCCGACGACCGCGCGAGCGCTGAATACGCACCCGCCCGCGCCGCGGCCACCGCCGACGCGACTCCACCGGGCGTTGGCGCCGACGCTGGCCGCGGCGAACTACTGGGTGCCGGCGCGGTCCCGCCACCCGCGGCCATATCGTCGTCCGAGTCGGCGCTCATCGCCGAGGCCCGCGGCATCGCGCGCAAGGTCCCGCGTCGACGCGCGGTGCCGCGATCGTCCTTGTCGGTCGCGGCGCCGCCGCCGGCCATGTACTCGCTCGCGAGTTCCGCGAGCGCTGGATACCGCGCTTCCATGGCCGGATCAAGCGCAAGCGTGGAGATGGTTGAGAGCGTCGGGCTACCCTTGACGGTGGGGCTCGTCGTGCTGCTTCGGCCGCCGGGACTACCGCGGACAGAGCGCATTTCTCGTATGACGCGGACCAATTCACTGTATTCCAATCTCTCGAACCTAGCTTCAAGTTCCAAATGAGCAACTTTTCTTCGAAACTTCCAGTGTCACGCTCGCTGTCTGCGTGCCAAGTTGCGCTCTTGCTCGTCGATGCGAGTCAAGGCATCCAGGCGCAAACGGTCGCCAATTTCTATCTCGCATTTGGCTCAAGATCTCGAAATCGTGCCGATCCTCAACAAGGTCGACTTGCCCGCGGCCGACCCGGACCGCATCGCGCGACAGATTGAGACGGCGCTTTGAGCTGCCGACCGATAACATCTTTGAAGATCAGCGCCAACACGGGGACTCGGGTGCGATGCGGGTACGCTTGGGATCAGTCCAGTCGGTTTTGCATATCTGGACACTGGACCCTC
>GG745352.1:622839-644378 GCA_000151295.1 Allomyces macrogynus ATCC 38327 | reverse complement strand
CTGGAATCGACACATGGGTCGGTTGGTGGGGGGGGCAAAGGGACCCGGCCGTTCGGGGACCGGGTCGGAGCCGTAGCGACCCTTTGCTTGGGCGTCGTCGTCCTCGTCCTTGGACGTGCAACCCCCCCCCCCGGCCAAGCGCCCGACCGTCACCATTGTTGGACGTGACGCTCGAGTCCAATTGATACGGGGCACGGACTGCGCCCGAGCGGGGCCCGGCGGCGGGACCGGATCTTCGTCCTCCTCGTCGGTCGCGGCCAAGAGCGTGTCCCGCGCGCGTGCGCGGCGACCGGGACCGCTATTACCAACACCGGACACGAGCGACGTGCGGCTCGACAGGTTCACGCCCGAGTCGACCGATTCGCGCACGCCCCGTGCGGCACCTTGGAGCCGGGCACCGGCAGCAGCAGCGACGGCGGCGGCCGCCGGGTCGATCACGGACGGCCCGCGGAGCGCCGCGTACGCGGCGACCAAGGTCGGGTCGTCCCCGGTAATCGGGGTCACACAGCACGAGGTCGCGGCCGACGACTGGCCTGACGTTGATCCGGGGGTCGGAATTTGCAGTCGCGACAGCGGATGAATCGGGCCCTCGTCGGATGTGCCGGTCGTCGAGGACCAGACGCTCGAGCGCGGGGCTGCAGCGAGCGGGCGCGGTTTCGGCGGGGCGGGAGGGAGTTCGACGTGCGTCATGGAGGGGGTCGCGGCGGCCGAGGGCGGGGACGGAGTCGTGCCGCCGTTGACGGTGGTGGTCGGGGAGCGGGCCGACCCGTACTGGTCGGCGTTCTGGATCCACAGGTGCTTAAGCGCGCGGATCATACGGCGGTCCATGCCGGTGCTCATGAGCACAGGCATGTAGGTCATGGTCTAGTGCGCGAGGGAGAAAATGAGTGGTGAGAGGGCGGAGTCGTTGCAGGAATGGTCAGCAAGTCGTGAGCGTACTTTGAGCGCCTTGGACATGTACCGCCGCAGCTTCTTGTTATCGGCAAAGTCGTACTCGTAGTACTGGTTGATCCAATGCCTGGCGTCGCTCATTGATCAGTCAGCATCGACCCGCGGCATCGCAGCACACAGCGCAAGAACCGTACCGTAGCACCACAAACGTGCGCAACCGCACCACGCGCCGTTCATCGTCATCGTCCGGGTACGGCACCGCCGCGCGCAGCCGCAACACCAGCAGTTTCGCCAACACCAGCGGGTCGAGGAACTGGCGGTAGACCAAGAAAAAGTCCGACAGAAACTCGTAATCCACGTCCCGCGTCAACCGGCGCACGAGTTCGACCGCCGACGCGGCCTCGCCTCCACCCGGTGCGATCCCGGCCCACGCAAACACGTCGACGGTCGTCTCGAATTCAGCCACAGTGAATCCAAGGTGTGCGGGCATGTCCGGTAACGGCGCGACACGGCAGGGGGCCGGGATCGGGTCGGCAATGACCGATGGCAGGTGACGCGGGCTCGGCGTCGTGCGCAAGCGGTGTGACGGCGTGGGGGCGGCTGCAGCCGGCGGGGAGGGGAGAGCTGCGTTCGCGACCACATCAAACGACCGCGTGCGTGCACGTGTACGCGCCGCGCGCGGGGTCGGTTGGTCGGGTGCGGGTACGGGTGTGGAAGGGTCGCTGGCCTGCGCAGTGGGTTCGTCAGCGTCAGTGTCGTCGTCGGCGGTCGTCGTCGTCTCGTCGGTCGCCGACGCGGTCGCGACGCTGCTGTGCACGACCGACATCTCGCTCACGCCCGTATCTGAGTCGGTCGGGTCCAAATGGTGCGCTGGCGGGGACGACGACCGCGCGCGACGACGCATGGCGTGGTGGTGGTGGTGCCGGTGTTGGCTCAACACGCGGGTCGATGTCGTGCGTGTCAGCGAAATGACGGGCGCGACGAGCAATTGCGATTTGCGCTTAGCGGCCGCAGCAGCGACCCGTTCTTGCCGCCGCCGCTCATGCGTGAGCAGAGCCACGTCGTCGTCGAGCGCAGCGGCCGCGTCAGACGGGGTCGGGCACTGCGGCGGGACCGGGTCGCTGGATGACGACACGGGCGACACATCGACGGTCGACGAATACGCAGCGGGCACGGCTGGATCGACCGTCAGCGCGGGCTTCGTCTGCAACTCGCCGGGTGGAGTGACCTGTTCGGGCGCTGTCGCACTCGCAGGAGATTGCATCTCCGGCCCTTTTGCGGCGAGTGGCGACCCGACCGTGCCTGCCACGTTCCCTGCAGTACTCACTCTTCCACCCGGCCACGCGCGCGACGACCGCACCGAATTGCGTCCCGCGTTCGTCGGCATTGCGGGCACGACCCCCGGCGTCGCATTGGCCGAGCCATTCGACGCTGCCGACGCACGCTTCTTGTAGGAGGCCTCGATCGACTTCCACCAATTCACGTCGCTCTGGTGGCGGCGCTGGAAGACGGAGCCCGCGGCAGACGACGGTGTCGGCATGGGCGGAGACGGAATGGCTGTTGTGGGCGGCGAATCAGACCCGGGTCGCGGCGACCGCACGTCGGGCCGGCCCGAGGCCAGATTCCACCCGAAAATCCCGGCCAGGTGCTGGAACTCGGGCGAGGAAACGTCGTGCACCATGGATGCCGGGCGACGGAGCGGTGGAGCGTGGCTGCCGCTGGCCTTGCGGCGCGGGATCACGCCAGAGGATGCGGCCGCGTTGGCAGACGAGGTGGAGGCCGACGAGGTTGAAGGAGTCCCGTGGAAAGTGGCCGCGCGCGTCGCGAGCATGGCAATCGGCACATTATCGGACGGCGAAGTCGTTGCGGTACCAGCCGAGGATGCGGGTGCGGGTACAGGAGCGGGCAAAGGGGCCTTAGTGGGGGGTGCAGCGGGTGCAGCAGCGGGCGTGAACGCAGCAGCGACGGCAGCCGCGAGTCGCGAGCCCGAAGGCCGACGCGGGACCGTGTAAATGACGGTCACAGCCGCTGGTGCCGCTGGTGGTGCCGCGGGCGGGACAGGTGCGGTAGTCGTGGTCGCGGCAGGGGCAACAGCAGCACCAGCAGCACGACCACCACCAGTGCCTGCCTCCATTTCCGGCTGATCACCGCTACTTCGGCCCGCCGGCAAACGCACGTTTGCTGCCCCCGCACCGTTTCCAGAAGTCGACTTGGACGCAACGGCCTTGGACACAGCGCGCGCTGCGCTCGCCGACGTTTTCGCGAGCCGGGACCGCAGTGCCGCGAGCGGCGATGCTGTACTGCGACCCTCGTCGTCGGCATCGTCGGAATCAAAGCTCGACCCGCTCGTCCCAAGCCAGAGCGACCGACGGCGTTGCTGGTGCGCTGGGTTGGGTGCCGAGCCACGGCGTCGTGACGTAGATGCAGATGCGGGCGGATGCTCGTGATCGCTGTTGCTGTTGTTGTTGCTGTTGCTGCTGCTGCCCATGGCGGCCATGGCGCTCAGGACCGAGTCGGTGCGTGCGCGCGCAGGTCCCGAAGCGTTTCCGTGTGTTTTGGTAGGCACCGTTGCGGTTGCGGGCACGGGAATCGTCGTTGAAGCATGGAATGGTGCTGATCGCTTGTGCTTGGAGGCTGCGAGCTCGGGCGCCTTGGCCGATGGGCCCGCGGGCGGCGCAGACGCCATGGCGCAGCGCAGATCGGGTACGAGCGGGCCAGGACCGAGTGCGGGCAGTGCTGCCGGCCAGGACCAGCAAGGAGAGTGTGGGGGTAATGCCTAGCCGAGTATTTTCTGCTGGTGGTGGCCGTCGGTGGCTGAAGGTGAAGACTGGAGCGACAAGAAAAGCGCGAACGTGGCGGCACGCGATCACTCGAGAGGGCACCAGGCACTTGCCGTTATGACACGTGTGTGCTGCACGTCAAGCACTGTATTTGGCAGGCGTTCCTCCATCATGCATGGACATGGGAACGATGCTGGCTGGTGCGTGCTGACCGCTTGCCTTGATAAATGTGCTGCTCATCCATGGCTTCCAGCACGTTGCGATGCTAGATGGCTCCCAGGCTCTGGCGAGCTGCGGATGCGTGCTCGACAACCAACCACTGGGTCCCGGTCGTCTACGAAAGACTTACTTACGTTCAAGCACACAACCAACTTCCGAGCGCTCCGCACGATCCACGACGAACCGAGGATCTGAGCAGACGATTTGTCGCAAACACCAAATTGTAAGAACAATGTCATCAAACTTCAGTAATCATCTTTATCGCTCGCGCAACGACGACAACAAAAAGCCAACGCGATACGGGATCAATCAAGCGCGACAATCTCACAATGACAACCGCACTACAGAATGTGAAATGCGACCAAACGTGACTTTGCGAGAAAAGGGGCGACCAGCGATCAAAGCCACCGATTGCCACCACGACGTCTACCACGACGCCCTTCCTTGGTACGAAGCAACTCAACATCAAACGCGTTCATGAGGAACTCGAGCGCTGCCTGGGACACGAACTGCTCCCCCACAATCACTTTCGTCTTTTTCCGTGCCGTGTGCTTTCGCATGCACTCAACCAACCACACCACCGTGCCGTTTGTCACGGGCAGGCCATTCACGCTGAGCATCCTCAAGCCCATGGGCATCTTCTCGCTCCATTTCGCGTGGTCTATGAACTTCAGCTCCAGCATCCCCGCCGCCAAGGGCGACTCGGTCAGAGGCGGCGGCACAGAATTCGTGTCGCTCACATCCAAATGAAGCAGTGTATCAGGCCACGTCGTCGAAATCACGTCCAAGTCGTCGTTCGAGATTTCGCACAAAGGCAGCTGCAAAACGACGAGACGTGGCGGCATATTCTTCGCAAGTGTTGGAATGGCTTGTGTGCCACCAAGGCGCATGTTCCGCAGCTTGAGGTGCGTGAGCGGCGCCGGAAGCCGCGCCAGCAAACATGCAATGTCGTTGCCGTCAAGAGCAGGCCCTTGCTCACACGAAATGTCGATGGACTTGAGCGCCGGTGCAAGTGGAATCAAACGGAAATGATCCGCTTCAAGCACCGCATCAAAGTGCAGAGTCAGGGAATGGCTTACAACTGGCAGACCAATGACAAGCGCGGCCACTTGCGGCGTGAACATATTGGTTAATTTCAGCTCGAGCGACTCGACAGCAGCTGGCATGGCCGAGGCAAGTTGGGCACAAGCAGACGGGTCTTGGCCGTTTTGATGGTGGATCGACAACGCGAGCCGCTGCATACCAGTCCGCGGCAGCGCGTACAGGACCTGGGAGAGCTCCGGGTCGTCATGGCAGGTCATGCCAAACGATTTCAACCGCGGGAGACGTGCGACGAGCCATGCAAGCGTGGGCAGTGCAGATAAAGGAAGGGGACTTGAGCCGCTCGTGGTCACCAGATCGAGCTCCTCCAGAGTGTTGGGAACGCATGCCAAGACTGCCGACCACGGGCACAGCTGCCAAACCGTGTTTCCATTGGTGTCACGCTCCGCTTGACCGCTCGATCCGTGCCGACCGTAATAGCCCGTGTTGGACAAGTGCAACCGCCGAAGAGTTGGTGGCAGTGACGAGAGCACCAGGAGCGGGTCGCTGATGGCCGACGTTTCCACTTTCGGGAAGACTTCCAAGTTACGGATCGACAGCTCCTTCAGCGAATGCGGAAGGCCACTGAGCCGGTGCCACGGGAACCAATCTTTGGAACGCCCGTCAAACTCCAGTGAACGACAACCTTGCGGGAACGTGAAGATTGGTGTCTCATCGGTAACAACGAACCGGCCCCGAATCCTGCCAAAGTGCACGGGTAAAAGCGTCCATTTTCGCGAGACTTGAATCGTGGTGGAAATTCCACTCTGGATCGACGCCCGATTGCCATCACGAGGTGGCAGGATCAGAAACAGCACAGGCTTGCCGTTGCCGACGACTTCATCGAATACGGCAAAGCGTCCAGTCATCTTGCGCTGGATGCTGGCCAAGCAACCATCACCATGCAGGAGTCGGACGACTGGGTGCTTCGTCCCGCTGTGAATCGCAACATCCAGGATGGGTGCGTACAAGTGTGGAGAGGCGAGCGCCAGATACACGGCGGCCGAGGGCACTTGCTGGTTGGGGTTGTCGTCAAATGACTGGAGCACCTTGGCAATGCATCGAAGAATGTCATGCGGCAACTGTTCGAGTGTCGATGTTTCACGCTCCCACCGCAGCGGCGAACAGCGACCAGTCTTCATGATTGCTGTTGGGTCGGGTCGGAAATGCTGGAAAGTAGTGCGCCAGGAGACGGAAGATTGTATAACACGACGGTCTTGCCGAAAATCCTTGTGGTGCGGCCAGATATTTATACATGTCTACCTTTTGTGAGTTGGTCGGGCCGTCATTGGAGCGACCACGCCATTTAACTGGTGATAACTTGGCCAGCGTTCTGACGTTGAATCTTGTCCTCGAAACCAAGTCATGTTGGAGGCGCAGGAGATGGCTGCCAGGATGGTTGAGCTGCCAAGTTGAGCACGACGTCGATAGCAGGGAAATGCAATTTGCTTGCATGCGCTTGCCGAATACACAGCGCGCGCCAAGTGAAAGTCACTGACAGGTACTTACTTTTCGAGAAGGTAATTCAGACAGGCGATGCCAGGGCCAACACAACGTTGAGATCAGCCGATAGCGCATGGCAAAGCCGATTGATTGAACGCGAACAGAGTGAGACCAAAAAACAAATCCTGTATCATTTCATTCGGGTGCTTCTCTTTCGATAGAAATCAACACAACACTGCTGTCGTTCTTGGCAGCTGTCAAATTCAAAGAACAATACCAAAACGCGCTGCGCTTTTGCGACAATCTTTGGCGCCGTTGTTAATGGCCTTGGCGCCGGCCAAAAGCCCCTCAACTTCGTCACCGGACAACACCATTCTCGTGGCGACAAGGTGTCGAATCACGCCATCAAGTGCGCAGACCATTGGTTCAAAGTTCATGTAGCCCTTGTGATGATGCTTGAAGACCTGCTTGGTGCCTTGATCGAGATCGTTATTACTCAGGATGGGGTCCAGGTGTTTCTTGAGCCACGCGCGTTCCACTTCGATAATCTTCTTTTCGGCTTGAATCCCACGAATACGGACTTCGGGATACGTCCCACTACGCGCTCGCTCCGCCTTGAGAGCGGCCAACTCCTCTTGATAGCGTTGGAGCGTGGCGGTGCGCTCTGAGGCAATATCGTATAAAGAATCAAACACGGCGGCATTCTTCAATCCGCGGGTCAAACAAAGGCATCAGTAACGCGGCACAATTGATGCATGTTGATACTCAAGAAGTGGCCCACGTACATCATCTCCTTCAGAAGATTTCCCGACAAACTGTTTCGGGTCGACTTGGCCAATGTTCTCAACGTCGGCACAAGCCAAATCAAGCTCGGCTTGCGCCTTCTTGTCTTGTGCGTCCTTGACTTGGCGTTCGAGCAGTTTGATTCGAGCGTCGAGCGCAATTGCAAGCCTTTCAGCGTTACTGGTCTGCGAGTATGACAGCGTCATCTGCGCCCGTTCTTGCTCCCGGCGCGTATGATTCGTGTAATAGTATTGCTGCTCCACGTGCTCAATGAGTGAGCGCGTCTTGTCCTTGGCCGTAGTCAGGAACTGCCCGACATGAGGGAGCAGCGTGTCGAGCAGACGGGTCATGTCCGGTCCCGTCTTGCACTTGACAAGCTCGTTCTGCAAGAGCTCCATGCGCTCCACCGCACGCAAGAACAACGGGATGACGGTCGAGTCGACTTTGGCCTGGTACCCATGGTGCGCACTGGCAAACTCGATGCGGTTGGGTTTGATCGACCAGAAGGTGGTTTTGCATTCAGCTAAAGCGCGGAGCAAGCAAAGCATTAGGTCTGCTCTCAAACGGCAACGAAATGACAGATTTAACAACAGCACACCATCGGTCAGCTTGACTTGGCCATCATCGAACACCAAGAGTCGCGCAGCACGCGTTCCGGCCGTGCCCGTGGACCATGTGGGTCTCCTGCTGTGTTCGTAGAGAGCCAGGTTACCATCGTTGTGCATCACGAGCTTACAGGGCACCTCGTAACCACGACACGTCTGGCTCGCCCACCGGCAGTTTGGAGAGATCCACAACCAGCCTTCGTACTGCATTGAAAAATCAAGTGGTCGGAACGCTTTGTAAGTCATTGGTGCGTCACAGCGTTCAATATATCACAGATACGGGCCAAACAAAGGTTGCCATCCCCCTGCACGACAAGATGCCACTTGTTGTTGGGCGACGAAATGTACTCGTGCGTTTCCAGACGATCCCCGATCTTGGACTGGCCCGGTACGCTCGAGATGAAGTCGGTTTGCTGCCACACGCGCGTGGTCATGTTCGTGTTCATTTTTTGAGCAAACCAAGTGAAGATGTGGTCCATTGCAGAGCAGGCAGGGTACGCATCAAATCAGCGAAAGAAAGGAACGTTGGTTGTGGCCGGTATTTATGGCGATCCTCGCGTCGGTAAAAGGCATACAGAGTGATTGGTCGTCGGTTGGGACATGGATCACAACCACGCCATTGAATCCGCGCACCACGTCAGTATAGGCGACGGCCTGCTTCCATGCCGTTGAACTTCGAACCGCATAACCACGTCAGAATGGATGACGAGCACCAAATCACGACGACAAAGCTGCCTGACGTTATGATTCTATCACGTTCTGTGCGGTGCCCGGCATGGAGCTGTGCCAATAAATCTTGCCCAAAAATGGCGAGACGAAAAAAGTGAAGTGGAGGCCTGGACAGGCGAGGGGCCGAAGACACTTTTGGAACCCTCACGCGGATGGATCTTGACACTCGTGGATCACGGTGGAACCTGCAAGCACAACCCATCCACGAAACTGAAGCGCATAATGTCAGTGGATGGATCAGGGGCCAAACCACGAGATAAGCAGAATGTATCCATTGACAGCTGGGCAGGAAAACCATCATCAACCGCAGACTTGCTCACGGCGACGGAGACCGGGACATGGAACGAGAAGCCGACCGCGACACCGACCGGGAGGCCGATCGACCACGCGCCATCGTGCGCCCGCGTGGTGGCGACCGCGACCGCGACGGCGACGGCGAGCGGGACACGGACCGCCGGCGGTCCACACGGGGCGGGGACCGCGAACGACTGCGCGACATGGACCTGGACCGGCGGCGCGCCATTCGGGGCGGCGGCCGTGAGCGTGAGCGCGAGCGAGACCACGACACGGACCGGCGGCGTGGCATGCGTGGCGGGGACCGCGACCGGCTGCGCGACCGCGACGACCACGACCGGTCACGGGGACGAGCCGCTGTAGCTGACGGTCCGGGCGGCGACGGGCTCGCGCAACGCGCACGCTTGGCAGAGCGGCTGCGCGACCGTCGAGGTGCACCTGAAGAAGTCGAGGACACGGACCGCGGGCGGCGACGTGCCACGGCTGCGGGGGACGGCGACCGGCGCCGTGGGGGAGGGCTCATGCTCACGTCGCAATCGGGCAAGGGACGACGTTGCGGCGGGCTCATGCTGCGGCTAGGTGCGGTACGACGAGGCGGGCTGCGACTGCGACTCACACTGCGGCTGTGCACTGCACGGCGCGGCGGGCTCAGACTGCGGCCCAAGCTCTTGCTCCGGTCGCGCGCACTCGGGTGCGGCGCCGGGCTCGGGCTGCGACTGAGACTGCGGCTCAGGCTGCGACTGCTGGTCGACAATGGGCTGCGATCACGAGCACGGCCACGCGGACTTGGCGAGCGACCACGAGCGGGACCACGCGGGCTCGGCGAGCGGCCGCGGGCAGACCTGCGGGGACTCGGTGAGCGCCTGCGCACATTGGGGGAGAGGCCACGCGTAACACTGCGGCTGCGGTTGCTGGACATGGGCTTGCGCGCCCGGGCATGATCGCGCGGTGGGGACCGCGAAGGCGAACGAGACACGGACGAGCGGGACTGCGACCGCCCACGGCGCATTGGCGGGCTCCGGGAGCGCGAGTGGGAGAAACTGCGGGCGCGGCGGCGTGGCGGCGACCGGGAGCGGGAAGACGAGCTGGAGCGGGAGCGTGACCGCGAACGTGAATACGACACGGAACGACCGCGCCCACGCGGGCTAGGGCTACGACGTGCACGACGACGCGGTGGACTGCGGCTGCGACTGCGGCTCGAACTGCGACGTGGCGAGCGCGACCGCGAGCGTGACGACGAGAGCGAGCGTGCGCGCCGGCGCGACCGCGAATCATGCGGACTCCGGCTGCGACTGCGGCGATCAACCGGGCGGTACGAGTTGGCGTCGTCCCTGCGCCTCGGAGCGGCCGCGCGCGATGGCGGCATGCCCCTCGGCGGCCCCATGACGGTAGAGAGCGCCACCTTGGCCTCGTCCTTGACCTTATCCCAGCGCATCCCGAGCTCGCGCTCGGTCGCCTTGAGGTCGTCCTTGGTGCGGCGCCCTGCGGCCACGTCCTCGGCCACTACGGCAAGAACAGCGAGTGCGCGGCGCCGCTCTTCGCGCGCCTCCTTTTCGGCAAACTCGGCAGCGCGCTTCTCGCGTTCAGCAAACTTTTCCTGCCGTTTCTGATCCTGCAGCACGCGATTGAACGCCTCGCCCGGCTTGTGCATGTCGTCGCGGATCCCGAGCGCAGACGCAAACCGCTGCGCTTCCTCAGCCTTGCGCGCAGCCTGCTGGTGCGTTGACGTACTCGGCGCATCGGCGGCGGTCGGACCGGCGAGTTCGGCGAGCAGTTTCTTGCGGAGTGTGTTGACTTGATCGTCAGTCGAATCTTCGTCCACCCTACAACGTGACAATGCATCAGTTTGGCCGAATCGCCACCATGTCCATCACACCGAGGGCGACGTACCCCTCGTCCTCGAGCCTCAACCGCAACTCGAGGCACTTGACCTCCACCTGCCGCTTCTGCTCGTGCAGCAGGATCTCCTTGTTGGGCTGGCGCGGCTTGAGGGCGTGGTCGTTGTTGAAGTCGGCGCCGCGATCTCCCATGCGCGGGTCCCGCGCGCGCAGACTCGACAGGTTCCGCGTCACATAGCCGTTCGTCCCGGACCCGCGCGGCGTCGTGAGCCCGATGCCGTTGTACATGATTGCAGCTAGTTGCTGGGCGTGACGACGGCGGTAGGGGCCGTCGCGATAAATCCGCGTCGGCGGCAACGATGCGGCAACGACCGACAAGAACGCAAGAACAAGAACGCGACGTCGTGGTGTGAGCGGTCACGCCTAACCCCGTTCAAGTCACGCTCGACGTTGCTCTTGCCTCGCGCTTGTGTCTCGCAGCAACTGTCGTTGCGATATCTGTCACGACCGCGCGGATTTCTTCAGAATTTCATGTCAATACAACAGCCCGGCAACGCAAATCACAAGCAGACCATGAACAGCACGTCCATGGTCATGACCACCCCGCAGAACACGTTCCTTGAGCGCTGGACTTCACACGGCTTTTCCCGGTGCACACCCACAGCAATCGGCTGCACGGCCAGATTGCCGACAGCATTGGCCCAAGCTGACGGATCCGATCATTGAAGGCAACCTTTGCTCATCAAGCAATTTTACGACTACCGCCGGCAACCACGCACTACTGTATGATCCGGCCGTGAGGCCATGATGGTCGGAAGCGCAGCGAACGTTGGATGGCGAGGCACCAAACACGACAACGATGTAGATTGGGAAAATAAATGAAAAGCAGCAGGACACGCTCTCAATAATCCTGCACCGCATCGTTTTGAATGCAACACAACAATTTTGCCCTCGACGTTTCAAAACAGGAAATGCAATTCAAGCAAATCGATGACATCCTCCTCAATGCTTGGCCCACACGCGCCCATCCAGCATCGCAAACCGCAAATACACCATAATCAGCGCGCCAAACGCCATGACCACGCCCGAAAACACAATTGCGCCGCCATACTCGAGCGCCGGGCTCCACACCGCGCCCTTGCCCGCCGTCACCAGCGCGCCTGCAATCGGCGGTCCCGCCAAATTCCCAACCGCATTTGCGACCGCCACCGACCCGAGCATCGACGGCAATCGATGTGCGCCAAACAATTGCGCGAGCACCGACGGGAGCAACGCAATGTACGCGCCCGCCGTGAGCCCAAACACGGACGCGTACGCAATCAGCATTCCGTGCGTGGTGCCCGCGGGTAGCCACAGCGCGAGCGTTCCGAGTCCTGTGAGCAGAATCGATAACGCGTACATGTTGACGTTGCCCGCGCGGTCCGCGAGCCAGCCAGTGATGATGCGGCCGGCAAACGAGAGCGCATTGATGAGAGTGAGCAGCAGCGCCGCAAACGAGGGAGGAGCGCCGACTACAGCAACGACGTAGCTCGGCAGGAACACGAATGGCAAAAGATATCCGATCGAAATGCACAACCGCGACGCGAGAATCAATTGCAGACGCTGGTCGCGCAGCGGTGTCCAAATCGACGAGTCGGCGTTGTTCGTGGACCGGCGGCGGACGGGGAATCGAGTCCGAATCAGTGCAGTCGCGACGAGCAGGATCACGACGGTACCGGCGCCCATGACGCGAAGTGTCACCTTGGACCCGAGCCTTGGGAGGAGCTCGGAAATCACGAGCGAGTAGACGAGCGGGCCGGCACCGGATCCGGCCATGCCTATCCCCGTGGCCAAGGAACGGTTCTTGACCCACCATTGCGACGGGAGCGAAGTGACGGGGTAGTAGACGAGACTGCAGCCGACGCCAAACAGGACGCCCTGCGTCAAGCACAGGTGCCAGACTTGCGTCGCGAATGATGCGAGCGTGATGGCGATGCCAATGACAATGGTGCCCGCAAAAACGACAGTGCGGAATGGAACGCGCTCGGACAGGTCACCGACGATCACGCCACACAAAAACATTGATGCTATATCACGGAAAAAATTAAGTCCAGTCAGGTCATGCTCGGCCCGTGGAATCAATCAGCATCAGCGGAGCAAGCTTACCAGGCTGCAGCGCGCCGACCAGCGCGAGCGACGACGGCGACGCGTCGGGGAAATCGTAGCGCTGGTACCAGTCTTGGAACAGACCGTACGCGTAGTGCAGCCCGAACGCGCTGAAATAGGTCGCGAACGTGACAAACACCGATAGCCATGCGTACAGCCCTCCGTCGACTTGACCCGGGAGAGTCTCAAACGGCTCGTCGTGATCGTCTTTGCCAATACTCGACTCGTTTCTTGTGCGCGAGTCCAGGTTGACTTCATCCAAGCCGCGTTTGTCCTTGGCCAGGAACGGATCAATCTCGAGATCGACGCGAGCCGCGTCCTTGGTCACAGCATTGAGATCACGCGAAATACTCGCGCGGTCGTGATCAACAATGGTCATCGACGTCGTCGCGATACTCGCCGGTGCGGCCGGGGTCGTGAGTGCGTTCATGGTCGTTTCGGGCATCGCACGAGCTCGAGTATCGTGCGGCAACCGAGGGTGCGCAACAAGAAGTGGTGGGGAAGGCCGGGAGGCAGGGAACGCGTCGTTGTGGATAAGATCTGCATTTGCAAACGGCGCACCGGTCCAAAAGATTCGAGGGACGCAGTCTCCTTTATACTCGACCGCGATCTGAGCGATCCCCTGCCCTCGCCCGTCCGTCCCTCCCGCATCCTTCGTTCGCGAAGCTGGTGCGGCCGCTCAACTTGGCGGCCACGCGCGCCATTCCGCAGCAGCCAGCGTGGCGGTCGGAAGGGACGGACCCGCGCGTGCAGTCACTGATCATTCTCACTCGCGTAAACGGCTCCCACCGCCGACAATTTCCCGCTCGCCGCGCGTGGCCAAGCATTTCCCTCGCGTGGCCAACAATATCCGAACATGGTGCCACGATGGTGCAAGTGTGTTCTTGCTGCCTGGCGCATCGCGATGGCCGGGGTTCGGAAGCAAACGGCGGTGGCTGGCTCGGGGCGCAACATTGTTGTTGACCAACATGCATGTGACCTGGCCCGGCTCGCGCAGTCACGTCTCGCGGATGTCTCATGGAGGGGAATGCGGCATGGACGCGCCGGATCGCCACTGACCCGCGCACGACTCCTCGTGCCGGCGATTGCTTCCCGACGCGTCGCGGTGGGCCCCATGCGGCCATGCTGCGCCCGATGGGGTCGCGGTCCTGGATGGCTGTCGCAGCGCAACGCGCATGGGTGCTCGCTCCATCGCCAAGCTGCTGGCCTGCATGCAACACGCTTGGACCCACTCGGCCGTTGCAAAGCTGGTCGCGCGATACGAGTACACGACACCACAACAGGACCCGCAACTGGGCCTTGACCGGCACGGCTGTGCCCATCGCCACCATCGAGCGCCAGTGGTGAGGAGTTGGACGACACCAATTGCTCGCGAAACGGTTCACATGTTGACCCGACTGCCGACATGCCCGCGGCCATGATCTCGTCGTGCCCATTGTGGCCGGACCGCCAGAGGAGCGTCAACCGGTGGAGAAGGCGGCGAATACATCCAGCTCGACGATCGTCACTGCACCAGTCATGACACAGAAGTGGAACTGTTCAGCCGAGCGTAGGTGTGGTTCGCCAACTGTCGCCTGCTCCTGTCATACCAACAAAAAATATGAGCACGACCCCAGCGAGCAGGACATGGCCTTTGCCGCCCGCCCACGCGCCGACAAACGCGATGCAAACGCGATGCGATCAAAGCACAAATTCGAAGTTGACTGTCTTGGAAAAAATCTCGTGGCCGCTCAAACCTCTCTCTGAGCAAAAACGACACAAAACAACGCTACATCATGCAACAACAAACCAAAAGTCGTACATATACAAACAAATCTCAGCCAACCGGGTCCTCAAAACACTTAGTACCCGTACTTGGCCTCGAGCGCCCAATCATCGAGCCACTTGGCGACCTCGGCCGCATCGCGCTCATGCCAGGTAATGTTCGACTCGCACCGGTCGTACGCCTGCGCCAAGTTCCGGGTGCACGCCTTGGTGTCCTTATCCTCAAAGAACTGCTTGGCCTTGTTGATGCCCTCACGCGTCGAGAACCGCACCGCCATATCCACACAGGTGCCGAGCATCCCGAGGTTGCCCTCGTACCGCTTGAACAGCGTGTCCCAGTTGCTCGTGAAGAAGGTCCACACGTGGTGCCGCGCGGCCGGCGACGAGGCCAGCGGACCCCACACGTAGTAGAGGTCCTGCGGGCGCACATGGTCCGCGTCCATGGAAAAGTCGAGCGCGGCCTGGATCAATTCGGGCTTGCGCGCCGCGCCGAGGGCGCGGAGCGACGCGTAGCGCAGGTCAATGTCCTGCGTCGTCTTGAACGTCGTACGGACGGCGTCCCACTCGGGTTGGCCGCCGTGGGCGACAACGAGCTGCAGGACAACGCCGTACAAGTCGGACGAGACCGCCGAGCTGTCCTGCTCGTAAATGAACCGGTCGAACCGCTTACGCGCCTCCTCAATGACCCACTTGTCCCCAGCACGACCGGCCACATTGAGCATGATCGGGCGCAGCATCTTGTTCAGCGCCGACTCGCCCGGCTGCGCGTCAAAACCGAGCCGCTTCGCGTGCGGCGCAAACACCGTACGGCGCAGCTCGTCCAGATGCGCACGGACCTCGGCAGTCGCGTCCGAAAAGGCAAAGTCGAGCGCCTCGACCGCGGCCGCGACCGTCGAGAGCACAACGTACTCGGTCTCGGCCGGGATCACCGAGGCCAGCAGCGACAAGAACTGCGCGGTCGGCGCGTACCCTGCGCGTGCGAGGGCGAATGCGTCGTCGACGATCGCGAGGCGGTCGCGCACGCCAATGTGGCCGTGGCGGATCGCGCGCTCAATGCGCGTCAGCGCCGCCGACGAGTAGGCCACGCGGTAGAGACCGGCCGCGTCCTGGTTCAGCAGGTAGGTCAGTTCGTGGCCCGAGGTCAGCCCCAAGCGAGCGGCGACGGCCGGGTCCACGGCCAAGTCGAGGTCGAGCGTCTTGGTGATCATGACTTCGTGCGAGACGATACGGGGCGTGGGCGCAGCGACAGCCACGTTCAGCGGCAGCGGCCAGACGGTCGTGTCCTCTTCGGGCTTGAGGTCGCCCGTGCGCAAGTACCGCTTCTGCGACAAGTGCAGGCGCAGACCGTGCTCACCCGCCGGCAGCGGAGACTCGTCGACGCGCAAGACGGGGAACCCGGTCTTGGACGTCCACACCGACATGAACGACCGCACGTCCTGGCCGGACGCTTCGGCGAGGGCGTCCCAGAGGTTGTCGGTGGTCGCATTGGCGTAGGCGTACTTTTTGAGGTAGGCGCGGATGCCCTTGAAGAAGACGTCGAGCCCGAGCCACTGCGTGAGCATGTGGATCACCGAGCAGCCCTTACTGTACGACACGCCGTCAAAGATCTGGATGATTTCCTTGGCGTCGAGCACTTCGACGTGGATCGGGTGCGACGAGCGCAGACCATCAACGACGAGCGCCGTGTTCTTGTCGTCCGCGAGGAACTGCGTCCAGACATCGTGTTCCGGGAACAGGTGGTCCGACCCGACGAGCGAGACCCACGACGCGAACCCTTCGTTGAGCCACAGTGCGTCCCACTGGTCCATGGTCACCAAGTTACCGAACCACTGGTGCGCAAGCTCGTGCGTGACCGTCGTGTTGACCCACTTCTTGGTGGCTTCCGAGCCCGTCTCGTCGTCAACAAGCAGCGCGACCGTACGGAACGTGACGAGACCCCAGTTCTCCATGGCACCAGCCGCGAAATCGGGCACCGCGACCTGGTCGTACTTCGTGAGCGGGTAGGGGATCCCAAACACCTTGGAGAAATGCTCGAGCGTCTTGACGGCCACCGCCAGCGCAAACCGGCCCTGCTGCACGAGCCCTTCGGTCGTGTAAACGCGCACGCGCACGGGATTCGGCAAGTGCTTGGACGGGCGCGTCCAGGCCTCGATCCACTCGAGTTCGCCAATGACCCACGCGAGCAAGTACGTCGCCATCAACGGCGTGCGCGCAAACTTGACAACGCGCTTGCCGTCCTTGCGCGGCGTGTCCGAAACGACGTCGCCGTTCGACAGCGCCGTCAAGTGCGAGTCCACGACCAAGGTCACATCAAACGTGGCCTTGAGCGCCGGCTCGTCCCAGCAGGGCACGGCGCGGCGCGCGTCGGTCGCCTCAAACTGCGTGACGCCCATGTACTTGGTCGCGCCGCGCACCTCGTACTGCGACCGGTAGAAGCCCGCCATTTGGTCGTTCATGATGCCTGAGTAGGCGATCTTGAGCGTCGCGTCGAGCCCGGCGCCAATGGTCGCGCCGATGGGGAGGGTCGCGGTCTGCTCGTCCGAGTCGTAGACGGCCGACTCGCAGGTGAACGTGTAGTCGCGCGCGGTCACGGTCGCCGAGTGGATGGTGATTTCGAATGCGTTCAGGACAATGGCGTCGACTTCGGCGAGCGTGCGCAGGCTACAAGCAGGGTCGGAGCGGGTGCGAGTTTCATGTTCGGCAAGGTGGTGGAAGTGCAGGCCCGTCAGTTCATCCCGTTTGTACAACGCAACCCTTGGCCCCAGGAACCACCACTTCCTCATCATCCCGCGCGCTCATGGGGCCGTGCCAAGGCGAAGAGGAGGACAAGACACGCACTTGACCGTGACCTCGCCGTCAAACGTAAACCTGGTGAAGTCGGGCACAATCGTCACGTCGTAGTGCGACGGCTTGACCGTCTGCGGCAGCTGCACGCGGCGCGGAGCGCCGGCGTCGCCGTGCGTGGCGGCAGCAACGTTGCGGCACATGGTCGTCGAAGTGGTTGCTGAGGAGTGGAACAGAGGACCCGTCTCTAGCGAGCGGTCAAGGCGGGCGTCAGCGTCGGTGGTCGAGCAACCGCGAGCTGGCTGGCGTGTTGGTTGGCGAGCGTGCTGCAGCGTACGGGGTGCCTCGGTCTAGTGAACAGTTGCTGGAAGAAGCCGGCCCAGCAGTTGCAGAGCACGGGCCGGTATAAACGTCGTTGTCGTCGTCGAGGGTGGAGAAAACGTCGGCGAGGAGGACGAAGTTCTCGCTCGACGTGCAGCAGCCAGCACCAGCAGCAACGCCGCCACTTGAGATGCTCGCGTGCGCGTGCTTTGGCCGTGGTTGGATCATGCCACGTGCGAATGAAACGAAACGTGAAGCCAGGCACAAAAGCGAATCTGGCGGAAGCTTCAGTCCGCCAATCGCCTGCACGCCGCAGAATCGCGCGCCTCGACGATTGCGGCACCGGCGCGGTGGGCCCTGCCAATATGGACCCAGATATCCAAGAGGGACGATCACGTCCTCGATCAACCGGCGGTGCCCCCTGGCAACAGCCGACTGTACCGTTGCGGCCGCAACCACGCGCGCGCGGCGGCCCAGGTCGACGCACCAGCGAAGGGCGCATGCCGCTCCGCTGCGGGACTTCCGGTTCCGCTCTCGCACGATTTCTCTACCCACGCGCCTGCGCGCGTCCTCCCTTTTTAGTGCAAACTCGCGCGTGTGAGCCGCGGGATACATATTGCAACGTCAGCACGCGCCGCACCCGTCCTCTTTGATTTTCCGCCCTCTGGTGCACGCTTTAGTGTTCTCTTTCCTGGTTTGCTAGCACTTTTTCGTTACTTCAAGCTTGGCAGAGTTTGCGTTTTCTTTGCGTTCGTTTGGCGTGCTCAAGCGGGCGAACTTCCAACCTGAGGTTCACGTTTGATTGATGGCCCTGGAGAGGCTCTCGGAGACAAGGTCCGTGCGATCCAGCAGGTCAAGTTGGACGGCGGGCGACGAGCGAGCGTGAGTCCGCCTGCGCGACACTCCGCTCGACCAGAGATCCACCAAAGCCGCGTCATGAACGGATGATGAGAAAATATAGTGTACACGGTGCACATGCAGCAGATCGAAATCGAAACCAACAGCCAAGCGGAAAGGGAGAGAGAGAAAGAGGGAGAGAGAGAAAGAGAGAGAGAGAGAGAGAGAGATAACGCGGGAAACGGAATGACGAGCTGCGAATTGGGCAACCCACACAGCATGCGCGACGGAAGCACCAGCACACGTGCGAACGCGACCAAGAGTGGAAATGAATCGAGCCAAGGAGAGAGAAGAGTGCCAAACGGTTTTGCGACCAAACAAAGGGAAACGACAAGCAAAACGAATAACGAAACGGCAGGAGCGTCGACAACGCGTCGGGTCAAGGCAGGTCCACCATCGGCACACGTCGAGCGCAGGACGACATGACGGACCAAGATCAGAACGCCAGTTCGCTCGCGACCGCACGGGCGGCTTCGACGGCCGCAATCCGCGCTTCCTCTTCCTCCAGATCCTCGATCTCCCCTTCCTCCAACCCCTCCATCTCCTCCTCCTCGATCCCCAACGCCCGCAACGCGCGACACAACATCGCATCAATCCGCGCGTGCGGCGTGCCTGCCGCGTTATGCACGACCCGTGCCACCTCGCGCACCTTCTCCACCTCATACCCCATCGCCTCTGCGACGGCGTCCCATGGGACCTCCTCCACGCCCACCGCCAATTCCATCGCGACCACGACGACTGCCGCGGCCACAAGGGACGGCGTGAAGCCCGTCGCCAGTCGGACGTCCGCGAGCGCAACGAGGGCCAAGTGCCGGACAACGACAGCGACGCGGGACGCGGTATCCGCGTCGTGCGGGTCCATGGTGGTGGCCGCCGATGCGGCCGCGTGGGGCAGGAATGTCGCGAGGGTCGGAACGTGTAACTGGAAGTGAAGTGCGGGCACGAGCGCGCATTCCATGGCGAGGATTTCCTCGGGCGGGTAGAGGTGTTGCGCGGCCGCGGCAATGTCGTGCAGTTCCGGTGGCGCGACTTCTTCGTATTTGCTATTGGTGACCCACGGTGAGCGGTGCGATCGCGCGGTGGAGATGGGGAAAGGACGTACGTCGCGACCAGCAGTGCCGCGAGCCCCAACAGCTCGAGCGCCGGCTCGTCCGGGACAACCTTGCGCGCCAAGTACCGGTCAATGCACGAGACGGTGAGCGCAAGCGCGTCGAGCGACACGTCGAGCGCGTGGCCCGTGCCGACCATCAAGTCGACGAGCAGCGCGCGGTGCACGGGGGTCAGCGATGGCTGCACCCAAAGGTCCTCGTCGGCCGGGAGCGGGTTGTAGTGCCGCGCCTCCACACATGTCAGTTCCCTCTCATGCTCTCGCTCGGAACATAGGAGTGTGTACCTCGAGACTCCTCATCGTCTCCAGCATCTCCGCCGCATACGGCATCACATGCGCGTCCCAGTCCGGGACGACCGCGGCCACCGCTTTCGCCAACCCCCTCTTCCCCACCTCCTCCTTGGGCGGCGGCGGCGTCAAACACCTGGGCCCCACTTCCTCGCTCGCCCAACTCGACGCCGTCGCCGTCCCGACCGACTCGACCCACATGGGCGTCGCCACGACCCCACGCGTCGTCTGCCGCGCAAACATTTCCGCCAACGCGTCGGCGGCACTCCCGTGCGGCAAGAGCGCGAGCCGCGTCGCCGAATCCAGCGACGCGACATCATCATCGTCGCGCCCGATCCCTTCATCGTCGGAATCATCCTCAAAGAACCCGCCGGCGCCAGTGCCGTTGGCGACTTCCGCCAAGTAACTGCGAATCAAGACGTCCAGATCCGCACCCCCTTCGGGCAACTCCCACGGGACCGTTGGCGGACTCGACCCTTCGGTGGGGGACGATGCACGCGTCGCGACCGACTCGGCGTCGTCCGACGCCGACGACGCGACGGGCGACAATGGCACGTTCCGCGCCGCCGCAGTGTGGTGCGCGTGTAAGCTGCCGACACCCGAATCGATCCGGTGCAGTTCCGGGCGCTTATCCGCGGCCGCCGGCGGAGCAGACGCGAGGGCCGCGATCCCAGAGTGTAGTGAGCGGGAACTCGTCAGGTACTTGAGCGGGCCGGCGCGCAAAGTCGAGGCGTCCGAGGCGGAGGTGGCCGCGCGCCGATGGGGCGCGGCGTGCGGAGCGAGGGGTGAGGTACGGCGCGAAGTGGAGAGCGCATTGTCGGCATCGTGGTGCGGAACGGCGGGCAAGACGGTCGGAGGGGACGGCGCGCGCTTGGTCGTCAAAGTCGCCGTCGAGGCACGGTGCCGCGCGGGCGGCGAGGCGACGGTGCTGGGCTTGGAATGAGTGGAGGAGTTGCCGGTGACGAGCCGCAGCGAGTTCGTGAACCGGTCGACGAGCGCCTGCAGCGTGTCGGCCATGGTCGCTGGTGGATTGATCGGAGCCCGGGAGTAGGCGGATCCGGTGCAAGGAAACGAAGGGAAGGAGAAGAGAAGGGTGCGGGGAAGAAGAGCGGGCGGATCGCGAGTCGGAAGCGAGGTTGTCGCCGGGGGGAATCGGGCCCGGAGCGGGATGGAGCCGCTGCGGCGCGCGGAATCGTCTTCGTGGAGAGAGTCGGAAGGGGCGCAACGAGTGGAGTGGAATGGCGGGCGGGAGGGGGGGGGGGGGGGGGGGAAACAAATGGGGGGGCTTAATTGGTGGAGGGGAGCGGGGGCCCACCCGCCTCACCACAAAACGAAGGGCATTTTCGGGCCCGGGGAAGGGCATCCCCGGTCCCCCTCCCCACCGGCATGCTGCCAAAGAAAAAAGGGCTCGGGGCCCGGCCTTCTTCCCAAACAGCCGGGGACTAAAGCTAGCGCGGGGGTGGGAGACAAACGGTCTGCCGCTCGATGAGAAAGGCGCCCCGGCGCGATCACATGTCCTCTCCCACCGCACAATGTCGCCCACGTCCACCGCACTCACCGCTTCCGCTCC
>GG745352.1:581807-612981 GCA_000151295.1 Allomyces macrogynus ATCC 38327 | reverse complement strand
CACCCCCGCGCATGTCCACGTGTTTTCATCCTGTCAAAATCAAGATGGACGAGGGAGGACCGCGATCACATCGACATGTTTTATTGACATGTCCGATCCCACTATTGGCAGCAATCTTGTTTTCACTACCGAGAAATCATATGATTACGCATGAAGCATCAGCGCGGCGATTCGGGATGGCGAGAGGTCCTTGATTTCACCCCAACAAGTGGCGGCACTGACTAGCAAGAGCTTCAGCATTCGGCAACCACGCCAGAGGCCGAGTTCTCCGGGTGAGCATGGAGCGCGAAGATGAGCCGTAGGTATCACAACAGCGCATTCGCCGCTGTGCATGCCTCGTCTGAAGCACGATCCGCAGTTGTGTCCACTTCCCTGCCTCCAAATGACACCAAAAAATGGTCTTTTGATCGACGTGGACGACTCTCACGATGCCGCCGTCCATTTGGTGACGTGGAGACAAGACCGAGTCGCGCGAACCAACTCATCCCTCACCCTATTAATATACGGATGCGCCTTTAAAGAGCAAACCATTCCACCACTTCTTCACGCGACCATGAGGCGCCTGATCGATCGCCTCGGCTTCAAGTCGTCCAACTCCGCGCGGCGCGTGTGGCAGAGATCCGACTGCATTTCGCGCGTGCCAGGTGAGTCGGCCCTCTTTGACCGTCTCGAGACGGACGAGTTTATCTCGTCGCCCAACGGGCGGTGGCACTTTGTGCTCCAGAGTGACGGCCATCTGTGCATGGTTTGTGTTTTTCCCTCCAACCTTCAGCTGAGCGCCACGTTCACGTTAACCATGACATCCCTTTGCGGCCATTTTCTAGTACGAGTCGTGGATCTGGACCCCTGGCAACTGTCGGTGGGCGAGCGGCACGTGCAAGCCGGGCCCGTTTCAATGCAAGTTGGTGATCCAGGGCAACGGAAACATGGTTTTGACTGAACGCGACAAGTACACAACGTGGTCGACGAACACAAACGGGACGCGTGCTGCGCGCATGTCCATTCACAACGATGGTCAGGTCAAGCTGACCGATGGTACAGACGGCGTTCATCACTCTTCTCGGACTTGGTAGCATACCTGACCTCTTCTCTTGGTGTAGAGAGCGGCGAGACCACCTACTGGTCGATCCGCCCAAACCGCGTTTTGTTTGGCGGCCCCTACCACGGATTCCAGCACTCGATCCAAACGCTCGTCGTTCCCTACTTTCAGCGCGCGCTGGACACGATGCGCAAGCTGCAAACCGACATTTTCGCCTGCAAGACGCCGCACGAACTCACGACCGCGCTCGAGACGCTCTTACCCGTCATTGGCCTGTTCCTGACCATGGCCAAGGACAAGACTTGCTGGCTGTTCACTGAGATTGACCACCAGATCGAGGCCGGTAGCAACGCGCCAGGGGTGTTGCAGGATGTTCATTATCGCAGTTCCTGGCAGGGATGGCCCTGTCCGAACGTTCCGTTGATGCGCATTAAAGGTGTCAATTCGGACCTGGCGGCAATGAGTGTGGCCCGTCCATGGATTGTGGCCCAAATGGACCCGACTCGCGTGAACGTCGACTTGGATCGCGTAATTTCAAGGGTGCTCAGGCATCGGCTGGATGGATATGTGACGTTTGCGCCCATGGTCCGTGCGCTGGACGCGATTCTTCGGCATTTGGTCGCGGCAGAGTTGGTGCCGAATGACGAGGGGGAGAAGTTGCTGAAGGAGGTTCACGCGATGAAGGTGGGTGCGGAAGAATGCAGCAGCTGGGCGTCGCGCTTGGGCATTATTATTTGATTCGACGGGTCCTGGCGATTGGGAGCTTTGTGATGTTCTCGGCACTGTTATTGTATGTAGCTGTTGTGAGGTCGCTGCACCAAAAACATGACAGCATTTCTTTTCAGTTATTGACTAGAACGTTGATGAGAAAGTGACTTGGAAGTGGTGGGGAGTCGTCCTCCATTGTGCAAAAATGGGTAACTGTTCGTGGTAAATACGGGCAGTTGCCAAAAGCCATGCATGCTGCTTTCCTGTGGTCACGTTTTGATCTTCAACGAGGACTATGTGCCACCATCATTGTGACTGCTGTGGCCACGATTTTGGTCATGCCTCTTGCTCACCAACGCTGTTTTGGCCCAGGCTACAGGGTGCGGGAACAGGATATCGCGCAACCAAAACAGAGACGCACAGTTATTCAAGATTGAGCAGCGACACAATCACCAGTGCATCTCTGCACGCACCATGCCATGAAATTCAAGACTTGCTGCTATTTGATCAAAAATCCAACCAGGCTTCATGCGAACAAGCAAGCGCCGGTTTTGCATGCTCTTGGCCAAACTCATCGCCATCCCCGCCGTCACAGGAACACGATAAAGGTTCAGGTCACGTAGGGACCTGGGCAGCGACCCGATCCAAGATACGCGTGTCATCGGCCAGAATCCTCGCCACTTCCTCTGGCTCCAGTCAGGTAAGGCTAGCAAATTGATCACTGAAAGCGACGGATTCAGGCGAAGATCGCGAAGCGTCGATGGACAGACTGTGGCCAGTAAATCGAGATCAGCGTGCGTGAGACGGCAGCTTTCAAGGTGGAGAGACAAGCCCAGGTGGCAAGTATTGCACGAGCGTTGCCAAGGCTGCGCTCCCAACAAGCGGCACATTGGGAAGCGCCAGGGACAGAACCTGGGGCGGAATATTTTGAAATGGGCGAGTGAGATCCTCAGGGACATCACCGACGCAATCGTATTGATCCGCAGGTGATTCTAAGTCGGCGCTAAATTTAGATTCTGGACCAGGGATGGAGGGCAATGCTCAAGGAGGAGCGACAGCGTTCCGTGTCGTGTGAAGTCTCTGAGGTAATGTACAGCGTCAGATAGAGCGAGCGGACAGAAACCGGAAAACTGGCCAACAGGCTCGTGCATTCAGCAGGAAGTCAAGACCAGGCCGTAGCACGCCCGAGCCACTGCATCGAGACCGGAACTTGGAGCGTTTTTCATGAGTAAAAACCTGCGCAGCCATGAACTCAAATGCTTCAGCAACGAAATAAGAGCCGGCAACTCAGGGTCCGGAAAAGAAACGGGCCCTTTCGACTGAATGGCCAGAGTCGTCAATATGTCTGGAAGTCGGGAAACGAGCTCATTCCACACAAGGTCTGTCACATTCGGGCCCTCGAAATCGAGCAAGTCAAACACGCGCAGGTGAGGAGGCACAAGCTGAGCCATCAACGCCCGCACGTTCTCTGGATCGCTTGGGAGAATGACGTTGGTGAGCGTAAGATGGGCTAAGAATTGATGGAAGCGGGAGATGTGAGCTGGCCCCACGAATCACCAAGCATGTCAGTCAGCGTCAGCGAGTGGCATTGCGGTGGCACAACAAAGCTGAGCGCCGTGCGGTGGATCGCGTATCGACGCACTTGAACGAGCGGCACAGGGACTACCCGCAAGCGCAAGGTGTGCAACGACGAGGGCAAATGATGCGACCCATTAAACAGGGTCGTGGCACCAAGACCCTTGATTTCACGGGAAAGTCTGAATGAGAACAAAGACAATTTTGGTCGATTTCACAGCAGCAGCAAGGAGAGGGCCGGAAGGGCGTCGACAGGTCAAGTGTCCAGTGAGAAATCGGCTTGGACTTGATGGTAAGCGCAGCAAGTCCGTTTGGAATGTGGTTGGACAGCTTGGTCCACAAATCAGCAGCAAGGTCCTCAAACGACTCGGTCAAGGCGAGTTTACGCAAGCGAGGTGGAACAAGCTGAGCGATCAAAGCATACGACTGTTGCTGTTCAGTCGGGGCGTCGATATCCGCGAGCTCCAGCTCCGCAACCGTATGTGGAAGCGGGAACATGTCCTGGGCCCACAGGAAGCGGTTCATGGCACCGCGCGGACGCAAAGAACGACACTGTGGCGGCACAATGAACTTGAGCGCGACACAATCAATCCGGTCACTGCGCACTTGCATCAGCAGCACAGGCAAATGTGACCACCGTGTCGAGCCCCCAAATAGCGACCGCTGCGCCGAGATCTAGCCAACGACTCCACGATGGCGGCACCGAATGCAGGGAGCCGTTGGGTGTCATGATGAGGTTTGGTGTCTGTCGCGTTCTGTCGACGTGACAAGTCAGAAAGATGAATTGCTGGCGACGTGAGATCGAGTGAAACTGAGTGAAACAGCTTTCAAGTCGTGTTTCTCATGATTCAAGGAATCGCTTCAAGTGCTTGCGACCTTCTGAGATTTGACAATATTCACTGTGCTCGCGCACCATCCCACCAATCACCCTCCAAAATCCAAACAATTGGTCAAGTAAATTCGATGCCGACGACATCGCCAAAAACACGCCCGAAACACGCGCCCGAAACACGCGCCCGACACCGACACACGCGCCCGAAACACGCACCCGAAACACGCACCCGAAACACGCGGCCGCGCCGCGAATCCAAGAACCACCACCACCACGACGCCCTTCAATACCGCACAAAGAACCGACGATCGAGGACCGCGAACCGCATATACAGCATAAACAGGCCACCCCCGACCATCATCCCGCCGGCAAACGCAATCGCACCGCCAAACTCGTGCGCGGGCGTGATCCACTTGTTTCCACCCCGATGCAGCTTCAGCGCCGCCGAAATCAGCGCACCGGCAAGCGGCGCGCCCGCCAAATTCCCGACACCCGTGGCAATCGAGACCATGCCCATCATCGACGGAATCGACGCGATGCCAAACAATTGACCGACCATGGGCGGCGTCAACGCAATGTATCCGCCCGCGAAAAAGCCAAACGTGACCGTGAAGAGGATCAGGAGCGGCTGCGACGCGCCCGCGGGGAGCCAGAAGACGAGGATCGAGAGACCAGCAAAGAGGACCGAGATCGTGTACATGTTGACGGCGCCAAGACGGTCGGCGAGCCATCCGCCCACGATGCGGCCGACGAGCGACATGACGTTGATGAGCATGAGGAGGAGTGCGGCAAACGACGGCGGGTGCGGCGTGACGCTCGCAACGTAGCTGGGGAGGTAGAAAAAGGGCACTGAACATGATTCAAATATCATGTCAGTTGGCACGATCAGGTTTTGTGACGTTTCGGCATGAACGGAGAAATGCATACCCAAGTACGAGAACGGGATGAACAGTCGCCCAAGGAAGACGTACCGGAATTTGGCGTCACTCAACGAGCTCCAAATTGACCCACGCACTGAGCGCCTGCGCACGGGGATCCGCGTGCGGACGAGCGCCGTCGCGACGAGCAGCAGAGCGAGCGTGATGCCCGCCATGGCGAGCAGCGTCCACTTGGTGCCAAGACTCGGCAGCACCACCGACAGGACCAGTGTGTAGACGAGCGGGCCCGCACCCGCACCTGCCACGGCCGTGCCCGACGCAAACGACTGGTGCTTGACCCACCATTGCGACGGGAGCGCGGCGCCCGGGAAATAGACCATGGCACAACCGAGCCCAAACAAAATGCCCTGCGTGAGCAGCAGCTGCCAGACTTGGGTCGCGAATGACGCGAGAACGAGACCAAGGGCGATCAGGAGCGAACCCATCAAGATCACGGTGCGGAAATGTAACCGCTCAGCGAGGTGACCGACAAAGAGGCCCCCCGAGACAAACATGGTTGCTGTGCAGGTGGTGGTGGGATCAGCGTCAAGTCAGTCAAGAGGAGCTAACGCGTCGATTTGTCTCAAACAGAACACGTACACGTTCCAAGCGCGCCAATCAACGACAGCACCGACGGCGACGCCTTTGGGTAATCCACAACCTGGTACCGCTCCTGGAACACACCAAACGAGTACTGCACGCCAAACGACGCGAAATGGATCAGGAACGACGAAATGATCGCGAGCCAGGCATTGAGGCCGCCGTCGACGCGACCCGGCAGGACTGCGGCAGGTTGCAGCGGTTCGGTCACGTCATCTTCTTGACTTGCCCGTGATCCGGCCGGGACCTTGATACTGCTGGCAGTGCGGCGCAGGCCGGCACCACGGACCATTGGGCCGGCACCCGCGGGCAAAATCTCGACGTGCTCGTCGTCGTCATTGCTGCCAGTGGACGAGTCGCGCACGGTCTTTGCGGAGCTCACGCGCCGCAGCTCGAGCGTTTCAACGCGGTGGATGGACATGGCTGCCGGCAAAGTCGCTTGGATGGAGGGCTGGCGGCAGTCGGGTCGGGTGCCAGCGTGCAGGACGGCAGATGCGGTTCGAAATGAGAACCAGGCCGCGCCATTGAAGTGCAGCAAGTGCAGAGCATCACCGTCGCCAGAGGAGGTGTGCGCGCGCGCGTTAATATATCTGACTGCTGCTGGCGGCAGTGTTGATGCCGAACAGTTATTGCGGCTTGGGCACTGCACTCGATGGATGTGGCAAGAACAACGAACGCCCTGTCATATGTAACTGTTCCAGTTTTCAGCTGCCCAGGGTTGTTCGTTTCCATCTGGAAAGGAATGGAAAGGAACGTATTCCAGCCCTTTCTGCAGTAGCATCTGCAGGAAAAACTGGACGCGACCCAGCACCGTCACCCCTGCCTGACAGTGAGAGACGCGGTCCAGCGAGGCGTGCTCGACTCGCGCGCGAAGCCGGCGCCGCCGCCGCATGCTTCTCTCCGCGTGCGCGCGCATGGCCGACTTGGTACGCGGTTCCAGGGGGCGTGCGTGCACAAATGTCAGGTTCGCATGGGCAGTGCGCACGCCACGAGCGGCCAAGTGTGTGGGGGAGATGCGTAACCCGGCAGGCTATGAGTTTCCAGGAGAAGAACAAGTCGGTAAGCATGCAAGCAGAAGACAGATGCGGCTCGCGCGAGGTCGACAGGCGCACGGCAGTGTCGACCGAGAATGGGAGTGCGGCCACCGAGGCCATCAACTCCCCGCCCCCAGATCGCGACTTCTCCCTTTCGACCTCGTCCCCGACACTCTCCACCCGACGGGATGCGAGTGCGGGCGCCGCGCCGCCGCGATCCGACGCACGGCCGTCACCCGGCAGCGGCCTCGAACAGTCAAGACAATCCAAACGATCAGGCGCGAGCAGGATCCAACGCGAACTTGCGCCGACCCGAATCTGGATATCCCAGGCGAGCCGATTGTCAATCCGACCCGTCTCTCTCAGTGTAACGGAAATGCCCCACATCTTATGGCCGCAAATACACTGTATCGGGCGTGGCAGAATCAATTTCCACGTACTCTCCAATCGAGACGCTCACGCGACGGAATGAGGCGCTCAGGTGCGGTGCATACAGGGACGGGACGGCGCGGCAAGAGCAAGCGGCAAGCGTGCAGCAGTGAGGGTCCGTCAACCTGCTCGACAAGAACACTGAAAACGAATTTCGGGAGGCGATCAAGGAAGGGGGGGGGGGGGGTCGGATGTTCATTCATCATGCGTGAGCTGGTGATTGGGAGGGAGGACCGTCCGGACTCTGTGACTGAGGCTGGCACAACGTATCGGCGCGTTGCGGTGTGTCCGTGATCTGTTCAAGACGTGGCACTCTCGTCCCTCGTCCATTCCACATGCTCGATTCACCACCACGTCCTTGTTCCTCAAATCTGTGGTGAGAGGTGCATGTCACGAGCATTGCATACATATCCGGATGTGTTAACCCTGGCGCAGTTGGAATCCATTTCTTGATGGCGTCGCTGTCGTTCTATAGGCTTCGACGACGTGGCAACATCTTCTGATCCCACGGGAAACGCTTCTTGGGGCCGCGCATTAAAATTAATGAACGACACTGTGACGGTACCATGAATCTGGTTGCACCGTAATCAACGCGGTATTTGCGAACTTGGTGAATCGCGACAGGCAAAAGGGACTACCGCGCCGAGGTTTCAACGGCCCCAGAAATCCATAAATCGGGACCTTGAGAACAGCCCGATACGCGTCGCGTGCTGGCAGGACGAGACGGAACTGCAGATAACCATCATTATAAACAAAACCAATTCGACTGACCGCGCCGACAAGTTGACCGTCTTGAGACGCTGATCCCTGCTTGGGAAGCGCTGGAACAGCATGTCCTTGTCGGCGGGCGTGCCTGAGCGTAGCATTGCATGCAAGCACGGTGCAAAGAGGTACGGCGCAGCGAGTGCGAAGTGCAAGGTTGTGCATCGCTGCTTGTAGATCAAGTCTTCGTTGTTGATGGTGTGGATCCCTTCGATGCCGGCGATGCTGTCAAACAACACGGTCTTGGCGATGCGGGACAAGACGTCCTCTGGGAGCTGGGCGAGAGTGCACGGCGCGTGTCGCTGGGAGTGGTGGTCTTGGGTCATTGCTTCGGGGGTGGATATCTCTCGACCACCAACGTTGACAACAGGTATCGGTTCTGCATCTGTTCAGAAGGTGCCGGTCGGTGCCAGTCACTCCTGGTGGTGGCCAGTGGTGTTTTGCGCATCAACACCCATGGCCGCAAGACGCGCAAGACGGCACGCTTCCACAGTGTTGAAACTCTGCAACATCTCGGATTGTCTGATGATTTTGTTCCGCTGCAGCCAATTCCCTCCCTCAGTGTGACCACCAGCAAGCGATGAAATATAAACACATGTGGCCATTCACCCAAACAGCGAAAACGATGCGGCACTCTCCCCGCCGTCCCCCTTGACAATCGAGTCCCACAAACTGACCGGCTTGTTGACTTTCGCGCCAACCTCGGCCTCAAACGCGTCCAAGATCTGCATCACCTCCGCGTCGTCGGCCTTTTTGGCGCGCAATGCCGCAACAAAGTTTTCGTACAACTCGCGAGCGTCGACGAGATTGCCATTACCGCCGGGTCGCGCAATCGGGAGCTTGGCAGACGGGACAGCGGAGCACGCGGGTGCGGGCTCGTTGTCGCTGCTGTCAGCACCAACGACACACGCGGCGTCGTCGGCGTTCCCGTACCCGGAAATCATGTCGCGGTTGCAGTGCAAAAACTCGAGCACGTTGCGCAGGTTGCTGGGCGACACGTAGTTTTGCGTGATCGCAATCGACGGCTCAAGGTTGATGACCGTGTGCCACCATCTACGCGGAAAAGAGTCGAACAAATCAGCAACGTGCCACGAAAACATCGAAACGGCAAAAACCGAAGCATACCCTTGTGGCACAAACGCGATCTCACCCTCGCGACATATTCCCCACCGCGGCCGCTTATGCCTCGGCAAACTCTTGGCGAGCGACCGCGTCTGCGGGAACCAATTGAGCCACCAGTCGAGCAGCGACACGGGCGTCGAAACGTTTGCGCCATCCTCGCTCGGGAACACGCCCGGCGGGACCACGTCGGGGGGGTACAGGATCCACAATTTGGCCCCACGCACGACCGCGTTCCACGCCGACGTGGCGTTCGGATCCTTGTGGTGCGTCGAACCCGACCGCGTCGGCCCCACAATCAACCACGAGAAATCGGGCCGGGTCTCACCCAGAACCGAGAACAGGTCGGCGGCAAAGTAAGGCGGGACCGAGAACCCTTGCGCGAGCTGCGCGCCGCGTTCACCCTGTTTCGGGTAGTCCTTGTCGAACAAGTAGACGGGTGCCTCGTCGGGCGGACTCGCGCGCATGTACGCCAGGTACTCGGCAAGTGCCATGTCGACGGCTTCGGCGCGCAACGGGACTTGCCCGAAACGTGTTGCGAGCGCGTCCCAGTCCCACTCCTTCATCGCGCGCCACGACGTCATACACTCGCGCAGCAGACACGGCATGTTGGGCCGCTCGTACTGGTCAATGAAGGCCTCGGGTGCGGGCGCCGTGACCGTGTCCCATGGCACGACGACGCCCGCGGCCGTGCACGCCTCGAGCATGTCGACGAGGTGCGTGAGCGGCACGCTCGCGTAGAGGTGCGGGTGGAAGAGCAGGTCCGAGTAAAGGTGCGGGATCTGGTTCGGCGCCGCGGGCGCGCGGGCCTGGATGGTCTCGACCGACTCGCCCGTGACGAGGTGAATGTAGGTGTGCCGCCATCCCGTCGCGACAAAGTTCTTGGCGTGCGTGCCTGGTGGCATCGTGCGCCATTTCTCGAGCACCCATCCTTTCCAAATCTCGTCGTACGCCCAGAACGCATACCACGCCTTGGACACGCGCGAGAGCGCGCACAAAGCGTGTGGGTCGTCGAGGTATTGCACGAGGAATACAAGCAAAAACTCGTCGTCGAATTGCGCAAAGGGGCCGAGGCCGTTGGTGCGCGTATCGACGAAACCGGGTGCTTGCCGTGCGAACAGCAGGTTCCCGAGCGGCCGGATCCCGAGCGGGTGCGGCGGGACCGACGGCGTCGTTGGGAAGTGCTTGGTGCGCTTCGGTGCAGGTGCGGCGGATGCGGTGGTGGCCGACTCGTTGCTGTTACTGGAGGTCAGATTGGCCCCAGGGCCGTCGTGTGCCGGTCGCTTTACTCCATTCTCGGTGGAGACCATGCTGCAGGTGCTCGTGCGTCGTAACGTTGCTGGTCGCCCGATGATCGTCGTTGCGCTTCGTTTTTTCGTTAGAAATCCTTATCACAAACGGCAAGGTGAGCGAGGTGAGTTGCGTTTTCCTCAGGTGCTCCGTTGCCACACCTTGTTGTATGGCAAACGTGACCGAGCCAGGGAACTTGCAACTTCCTGGCGGAGGTGCATCTTACACCATTCACAAACGAGTTAGCAGGAGAGAGGGCATTCTCTGTTGCCGTTCATTTTCGCGGGCGAGAAGCACTGGTCCATGTTGAACACGAAGCTCTCCCTCTGACATTTCATCGGTGGCCGACAAACACCAAGAGGAAGGCTGGCAACCCCAAAATGCTCCGCGAAAGCATCAGAAGAAATCAAATCAATTTGTTCAATACACGCCCAAATGCAACCCAACTTCTCTCTACCCGACCACGTCCCCTGTCTTCGACTTACAACCGCTTCCAAATGGTGCGGTCGAGGACGCCAAACCTCAACACGAGAGTGCCCAGCGACCCGACGAGCATCGTCGCGCCCGAGAACACGATCGCCGTCATGTAATCCTTGGCGGGCGTCGCATACACGCCGTCCGATCGGTGCGCGGCCGTAATCAACGCGCCGGCAATCGGCGACCCGGCCAAGTTACCCGCGGCCGTGGCCGCATACAGCAGCCCGAGCAGCGACGGCAGTCGCGCAACTCCGAAAAGCTGCGCGGCGACAGTCGCGTTGAGCGCGATGAACCCACCGGCCCAGAACCCAAACATAACGGCGAACACGATCAGCATCGCCTGCGAGTCGCCCGCAGGCAGCCAAAATGCCATGACCGAGACAGCCGTCAGGACGACCGAGAGGAGGTAGGTGTTGATGTTGCCCGCCCAGTCGGCGATCCAGCCGGTCGCGACGCGGCCGACAATCGACATGGCATTGATGATTGTGAGCAGGTTCGCGGCAAACGAGGCCTTTTGTTTGGCGACGACGACAACGTAGGACGGGAGCCAATAGAACGGCTGCAAGTACCCGAACGGGATCATGACGGCACCGAAAAACAGCGGCAGGAACCGCGTGTCCTTGAAGAAGGACAGGTCGAGGAGCGGTGGGCGCGTGCCGTCGGGACGGACGCCCTTGGATGGCGGCAGGCGCGTACGGATCATGGCGGACGCGAGCAGGAGCATGGCGAGCGAGACGAGGCCCGTGATACGGAGCGTCCACGCCGACCCGATTTTCGGCAGCAGGTCAATGATGACATTCGACCACACCTAGAGATAGAACGCATCGTCAGCACAATGGTCCACCACTTAAGTGAGCCGACAAGAGTAAGAAATGCCCAAACGTACCAAACCACCTGCGCCCGACCCAGCCACGGCAATCCCAACCGCGAGCGACCGCCGCTGGTCAAACCACTGAGTAGGCACGCTCACGCCCGGGAAATACACGAGCGAGCACCCGAGTCCATACATGACGCCCTGCGTCAGGTAAAGGTGCCAAACTTGGGTCGCAAACGAGGCCAGGATCATGCCGGCGCCCAAGAAAAGCGACCCCGCCAGGACAACAAGCTTGAATGGCACGCGCTCGGCGAGGCGACCTACCCCAATTCCTGTGAGGAACATCGTCGCGGGCCCGAGCGTGCCGACAAGACTCAGGGACGACGGCGAGGCATGAGGGAAGTCGACCATCTGGTACCACTTCTGGAACGCGCCGTACGAGTACTGGATGCCTGTGAAGGGTGCCACACTGAAGAGTGAGTCTTCAGTCCATCAGTCTTCGAAGAAACCGTCGGCGCAAACGTACCAAACGCAGCAAAGTGAATCATAAATGACGCGACGACCTGCATCCAGGCAATCAAACCGCCGTCGATGCGCGCGTTCGGGTCGGCTTGCCATGCCTCTTCCTGCGCTTGCAGAGACGCCTTGTCGGCCTCGTCGTCCGTGTGCAGCAGTTGTTCCTTGACAGCAGCACGGGTCTTGTCGTCCCATTCGGCTTCGGGTGCCTTTCCTTCGGCAGCAGCGGCTGCGAACGCCTCGGTCGAGTCGGAGAGCGCTGCGGAAATCGAGAGCAGCGCCGGCGTGGATGTGGGCACAAGCTCGAGCGAGGTGGCGGCGGTGGAGGGCGTGTCGCCCGCGCCGTGGATGCTTGGTGCGCGGGACATGATGCGCTGGGAGGTCGAGGACTTGAACGTTGCAGTTGAACAGTTATGAAATGAGACAGGAAGGCGAGGACGACGCTTGCAACGGCAAAAGAGATGGTGATGGGGCCCTTCCACAGCGGGTGGCGCGCAGTACTTATGGGGGCGCGCGATAGACATGACGCCGGCAACGGCGCGGCCGACGGTCGATGGGCGTGCGCGCCGTCGGGATAGACAGGCAACCGGGCGCCGGGCGGGATCACGTCGCCATCATCCCCAAAGCAACGCTGTCGTGTTTGCGTGTTGGTGGGCCAGCCGACACATCCGAGAACGCCGGTCGCACGCCATATCGGCACCTGCTTCCGGGCCGGGGATTGCCTCATCGCGCGCACACGCTGCGGCATGGCAAGTGAGGGCGCGCGCGTCCTGGGAAAAGAACAAGGAGAAAGATGGCCGGAGGCTGCGCGAGTCGGTTGCAATGCTGACAAAGGGCTTCCGGGGAGGCCCGCCAGTGCGGGGGCAAATGTGAACTCGGGGGGCCGACTAAGGCGTGACCCGCGAGGGGATTCATGTTCAAACCCGCCCGAGGAGCTCAGCAGGGACCACCCGAAAACAGGAACAGTTATGTAATGGCGTTGTTCATGCTATATCCGCAGAATCCCCCGCGCCGCCCACCTCTCCAAAGTCTCCAATGGTTGATCGGAATCAACACTGCCGAGAGCCACCACGTCGTTGCAGTTTTACATAAATAACGCGCGCGCCCCCTCTGGCGACGGCGATAGCTCGAACTTGCTGCACTTCAATGGCCCAGCTTGGTCCTCGCTTCAGCCCGCACCCACCGTCCTGCACGCTGGCACCCGACCCGGCTGCCGCTAGTTCCTGTCCAAGCAACATTAACAGCAACCATGTCCACCCACCACGTTGAGGCGCTCGAGCTGCGGCCCGTGAGCCCTGCAGAGACCATGCACGATTCTTCCACCGGCAGCGACAACGACGAGCATGTCGAAATTTTACCCGCGGATGCCGACCCGTTGGTCGCTGCTGCTGGTTTGCGCCGGACTGCCAGCAGTATCAAGGTCCCGACAGGATCAAGAACAAGTAAAGACGACGTGAACGAACTCCTGCAACCTGTCGCAGTCCTGCCGGGTCGCGTCGACGGCGGCCTCAATGCCTGGCTCGCGATCATTTCGTCGTTCCTGATCCATTTCGCGTCGTTTGGCGTGCAGTACTCGTTTGGCGTGTTCCAAGAGCGGTACCAGAATGTGGATTACCGGGACGCGTCGCCGTCCGTACTCTCGCTCATTGGCGCGCTTGGCCCGTGTATGTGGTCTGTTTGACACAAATTGTCTGGCTCCACTCGCGTGAGCTGTTCTGACCCTCCACTCTGTTGTAGCAACCATGTTTGTCTCCGGAGGCCTCTTTGTCGGTCACCTCGCTGAGCGGTTACACTTCCGCACCGTGATCTTGATGGGTTCGCTCCTGATCGCCCTTGGCCTCTTCCTCGCGTCATTCGCGACCCAAGTCTGGCAGCTGCTGCTCACGCAGGGCATTTTGTTTGGGCTTGGCTGCGCCATGGTCTATTTCCCGGGCGCCGCGCTCCCGTCGCAATGGTGGGTCAAGCACCAGTCGTTTGCGTCGGGCACGGCCGTGGCAGGTGCAGGTGCGGGCCCGCTCGTCTACTCGCTCGTCTTGTCGACGGCGTTGCCGAGTCTCGGCACGAAGTGGACGCTGCTCGCCATGGCGGGCATCACGCTCGCACTGCTGCTCGTCGCGACAGCGCTTGTCCGCACGCGAATCCCGGTGCGCAAGCGCGCGGTGCGCGGGTCAGTTTGGAGCTCGTTGAGGGACGCCAAGTTTCGGTACCTGTTCCTTGGGCGACTGTTCATCCCGTTCTCGTACTTGGGTATACACTTCCGATGTCCAATTCATTTCGCTGATTCGGACCATGCTAACTAACTTGATATCGGTGTCGCTGGTAGTGCCTTTCTTCTACCTCCCCAGCTACGTTGCGAGCGTCACGCCGCACCCGCCGTCGTTTGCCGCACTCCTCCTCATGCTCATCAACGTCATGTCGCTCGTCGGCCGCATCGTGGGCGGATGGCTCGCCGACCGTCTTGGCGCCGTCAACATGTACACGATCTCGGTCCTCTTTGCTGGTCTCTCGATCCTCGTCTTCTGGCTCCCCGCGGGCGCGTCGCAGCCGCTCCTGATCCTGTTCGCGCTCACATTTGGCACGTTTGCCGGTGGGTACATTGCCCTGACGCCGCCCATGGTCGGTCAATTGTTTGGCGTCGCGTCGATTCCCTCCATGATGGGCACGGTCTCGCTCGCAACTGCCGTCGGGAATTTGGCGGGCGCGCCGCTTGCCGGTGCACTGGTCTCGGCGGCGCTGAAGGTCGGTGGAGGTGGAAACAAGTGGATCACGCCCGCACACGAGTTTGGCGGTGCGATTGCGTTTGCGGGTGGCATGATGGTCGTGGGCGCGCTATTTATGGTGTATCTGCGGTTCGCGGTCCTCAATCGTCGGTTCTTTGTGCGGTATTAAAGCGGGTGAGTACAAATACATCAGGCGTGTGTTCAGCATTGTCGCTGATTTAGAGAATGATCCTTGTTTGAGCGGGCCGGCATCGGCAATGATCTGAACGGCTGTGGGAGCCAACGCTTGAATCATTGCAAGCACGTACAGTCACGTTGCTCCCCAGCGCTCGAGACGACTTGACAAAATGTGCACACAGTCGATTGCGCTCGGTCTTCACTACTCAATGACTTCTGAGCGCAGTACGAAGGATTATTTGAAAACGCGCAGCCATCGCCCCCACTCCCTGCGATAGGTCCTAGACGCGCCGCACGCTCTCGAGCAACTCCCCGCTTATGTCCTCAACCGCATCGTCGAAGCCTATAGAACGACAGCGACGCCATCAAGAAATGGATTCCAACTGCGCCAGGGTTAACACATCCGGATATGTATGCAATGCTCGTGACATGCACCTCTCACCACAGATTTGAGGAACAAGGACGTGGTGGTGAATCGAGCATGTGGAATGGACGAGGGACGAGAGTGCCACGTCTTGAACAGATCACGGACACACCGCAACGCGCCGATACGTTGTGCCAGCCTCAGTCACAGAGTCCGGACGGTCCTCCCTCCCAATCACCAGCTCACGCATGATGAATGAACATCCGACCCCCCCCCCCCCCCTTCCTTGATCGCCTCCCGAAATTCGTTTTCAGTGTTCTTGTCGAGCAGGTTGACGGGCCCTCACTGCTGCACGCTTGCCGCTTGCTCTTGCCGCGCCGTCCCGTCCCTGTATGCACCGCACCTGAGCGCCTCATTCCGTCGCGTGAGCGTCTCGATTGGAGAGTACGTGGAAATTGATTCTGCCACGCCCGATACAGTGTATTTGCGGCCATAAGATGTGGGGCATTTCCGTTACACTGAGAGAGACGGGTCGGATTGACAATCGGCTCGCCTGGGATATCCAGATTCGGGTCGGCGCAAGTTCGCGTTGGATCCTGCTCGCGCCTGATCGTTTGGATTGTCTTGACTGTTCGAGGCCGCTGCCGGGTGACGGCCGTGCGTCGGATCGCGGCGGCGCGGCGCCCGCACTCGCATCCCGTCGGGTGGAGAGTGTCGGGGACGAGGTCGAAAGGGAGAAGTCGCGATCTGGGGGCGGGGAGTTGATGGCCTCGGTGGCCGCACTCCCATTCTCGGTCGACACTGCCGTGCGCCTGTCGACCTCGCGCGAGCCGCATCTGTCTTCTGCTTGCATGCTTACCGACTTGTTCTTCTCCTGGAAACTCATAGCCTGCCGGGTTACGCATCTCCCCCACACACTTGGCCGCTCGTGGCGTGCGCACTGCCCATGCGAACCTGACATTTGTGCACGCACGCCCCCTGGAACCGCGTACCAAGTCGGCCATGCGCGCGCACGCGGAGAGAAGCATGCGGCGGCGGCGCCGGCTTCGCGCGCGAGTCGAGCACGCCTCGCTGGACCGCGTCTCTCACTGTCAGGCAGGGGTGACGGTGCTGGGTCGCGTCCAGTTTTTCCTGCAGATGCTACTGCAGAAAGGGCTGGAATACGTTCCTTTCCATTCCTTTCCAGATGGAAACGAACAACCCTGGGCAGCTGAAAACTGGAACAGTTACATATGACAGGGCGTTCGTTGTTCTTGCCACATCCATCGAGTGCAGTGCCCAAGCCGCAATAACTGTTCGGCATCAACACTGCCGCCAGCAGCAGTCAGATATATTAACGCGCGCGCGCACACCTCCTCTGGCGACGGTGATGCTCTGCACTTGCTGCACTTCAATGGCGCGGCCTGGTTCTCATTTCGAACCGCATCTGCCGTCCTGCACGCTGGCACCCGACCCGACTGCCGCCAGCCCTCCATCCAAGCGACTTTGCCGGCAGCCATGTCCATCCACCGCGTTGAAACGCTCGAGCTGCGGCGCGTGAGCTCCGCAAAGACCGTGCGCGACTCGTCCACTGGCAGCAATGACGACGACGAGCACGTCGAGATTTTGCCCGCGGGTGCCGGCCCAATGGTCCGTGGTGCCGGCCTGCGCCGCACTGCCAGCAGTATCAAGGTCCCGGCCGGATCACGGGCAAGTCAAGAAGATGACGTGACCGAACCGCTGCAACCTGCCGCAGTCCTGCCGGGTCGCGTCGACGGCGGCCTCAATGCCTGGCTCGCGATCATTTCGTCGTTCCTGATCCATTTCGCGTCGTTTGGCGTGCAGTACTCGTTTGGTGTGTTCCAGGAGCGGTACCAGGTTGTGGATTACCCAAAGGCGTCGCCGTCGGTGCTGTCGTTGATTGGCGCGCTTGGAACGTGTACGTGTTCTGTTTGAGACAAATCGACGCGTTAGCTCCTCTTGACTGACTTGACGCTGATCCCACCACCACCTGCACAGCAACCATGTTTGTCTCGGGGGGCCTCTTTGTCGGTCACCTCGCTGAGCGGTTACATTTCCGCACCGTGATCTTGATGGGTTCGCTCCTGATCGCCCTTGGTCTCGTTCTCGCGTCATTCGCGACCCAAGTCTGGCAGCTGCTGCTCACGCAGGGCATTTTGTTTGGGCTCGGTTGTGCCATGGTCTATTTCCCGGGCGCCGCGCTCCCGTCGCAATGGTGGGTCAAGCACCAGTCGTTTGCGTCGGGCACGGCCGTGGCAGGTGCGGGTGCGGGCCCGCTCGTCTACACACTGGTCCTGTCGGTGGTGCTGCCGAGTCTTGGCACCAAGTGGACGCTGCTCGCCATGGCGGGCATCACGCTCGCTCTGCTGCTCGTCGCGACGGCGCTCGTCCGCACGCGGATCCCCGTGCGCAGGCGCTCAGTGCGTGGGTCAATTTGGAGCTCGTTGAGTGACGCCAAATTCCGGTACGTCTTCCTTGGGCGACTGTTCATCCCGTTCTCGTACTTGGGTATGCATTTCTCCGTTCATGCCGAAACGTCACAAAACCTGATCGTGCCAACTGACATGATATTTGAATCATGTTCAGTGCCCTTTTTCTACCTCCCCAGCTACGTTGCGAGCGTCACGCCGCACCCGCCGTCGTTTGCCGCACTCCTCCTCATGCTCATCAACGTCATGTCGCTCGTCGGCCGCATCGTGGGCGGATGGCTCGCCGACCGTCTTGGCGCCGTCAACATGTACACGATCTCGGTCCTCTTTGCTGGTCTCTCGATCCTCGTCTTCTGGCTCCCCGCGGGCGCGTCGCAGCCGCTCCTGATCCTCTTCACGGTCACGTTTGGCTTTTTCGCGGGCGGATACATTGCGTTGACGCCGCCCATGGTCGGTCAATTGTTTGGCATCGCGTCGATTCCGTCGATGATGGGCATGGTCTCGATTGCCACGGGTGTCGGGAATTTGGCGGGCGCGCCGCTTGCCGGTGCGCTGATTTCGGCGGCGCTGAAGCTGCATCGGGGTGGAAACAAGTGGATCACGCCCGCGCACGAGTTTGGCGGTGCGATTGCGTTTGCCGGCGGGATGATGGTCGGGGGTGGCCTGTTTATGCTGTATATGCGGTTCGCGGTCCTCGATCGTCGGTTCTTTGTGCGGTATTGAAGGGCGTCGTGGTGGTGGTGGTTCTTGGATTCGCGGCGCGGCCGCGTGTTTCGGGTGCGTGTTTCGGGTGCGTGTTTCGGGCGCGTGTGTCGGTGTCGGGCGCGTGTTTCGGGCGCGTGTTTCGGGCGTGTTTTTGGCGATGTCGTCGGCATCGAATTTACTTGACCAATTGTTTGGATTTTGGAGGGTGATTGGTGGGATGGTGCGCGAGCACAGTGAATATTGTCAAATCTCAGAAGGTCGCAAGCACTTGAAGCGATTCCTTGAATCATGAGAAACACGACTTGAAAGCTGTTTCACTCAGTTTCACTCGATCTCACGTCGCCAGCAATTCATCTTTCTGACTTGTCACGTCGACAGAACGCGACAGACACCAAACCTCATCATGACACCCAACGGCTCCCTGCATTCGGTGCCGCCATCGTGGAGTCGTTGGCTAGATCTCGGCGCAGCGGTCGCTATTTGGGGGCTCGACACGGTGGTCACATTTGCCTGTGCTGCTGATGCAAGTGCGCAGTGACCGGATTGATTGTGTCGCGCTCAAGTTCATTGTGCCGCCACAGTGTCGTTCTTTGCGTCCGCGCGGTGCCATGAACCGCTTCCTGTGGGCCCAGGACATGTTCCCGCTTCCACATACGGTTGCGGAGCTGGAGCTCGCGGATATCGACGCCCCGACTGAACAGCAACAGTCGTATGCTTTGATCGCTCAGCTTGTTCCACCTCGCTTGCGTAAACTCGCCTTGACCGAGTCGTTTGAGGACCTTGCTGCTGATTTGTGGACCAAGCTGTCCAACCACATTCCAAACGGACTTGCTGCGCTTACCATCAAGTCCAAGCCGATTTCTCACTGGACACTTGACCTGTCGACGCCCTTCCGGCCCTCTCCTTGCTGCTGCTGTGAAATCGACCAAAATTGTCTTTGTTCTCATTCAGACTTTCCCGTGAAATCAAGGGTCTTGGTGCCACGACCCTGTTTAATGGGTCGCATCATTTGCCCTCGTCGTTGCACACCTTGCGCTTGCGGGTAGTCCCTGTGCCGCTCGTTCAAGTGCGTCGATACGCGATCCACCGCACGGCGCTCAGCTTTGTTGTGCCACCGCAATGCCACTCGCTGACGCTGACTGACATGCTTGGTGATTCGTGGGGCCAGCTCACATCTCCCGCTTCCATCAATTCTTAGCCCATCTTACGCTCACCAACGTCATTCTCCCAAGCGATCCAGAGAACGTGCGGGCGTTGATGGCTCAGCTTGTGCCTCCTCACCTGCGCGTGTTTGACTTGCTCGATTTCGAGGGCCCGAATGTGACAGACCTTGTGTGGAATGAGCTCGTTTCCCGACTTCCAGACATATTGACGACTCTGGCCATTCAGTCGAAAGGGCCCGTTTCTTTTCCGGACCCTGAGTTGCCGGCTCTTATTTCGTTGCTGAAGCATTTGAGTTCATGGCTGCGCAGGTTTTTACTCATGAAAAACGCTCCAAGTTCCGGTCTCGATGCAGTGGCTCGGGCGTGCTACGGCCTGGTCTTGACTTCCTGCTGAATGCACGAGCCTGTTGGCCAGTTTTCCGGTTTCTGTCCGCTCGCTCTATCTGACGCTGTACATTACCTCAGAGACTCCACACGACACGAAACATCTTAATGGTTGCGTAATTTGGCGATGTGTCTCCAGCAAATTATAATGGTAAAGCTTGAATATACAATCGAGTTGCTTTGCACGTCTTGCCTTTTGTTCACGCAACTCAGCGGCCTCACCACGCGTAAACCATGTCCCTCCCACTGTGACAACGCTCAATTCGGGCCACATCGCCATTGGACTGGCATGATTGGGCGATGCCAGTGCCTGGTGTCTTGATTGCACGCCTCCCCGCCCTGCGGTCTTTCATGCTCAATACCAGAATCACTGGTCTTGATGCTGTTCTCCAAGCCTTGCATTGGAATTGTTTGCAGACGCTGTATCTGGCATTTGGATATTTCGACAACGACCCTGCCGACACATGTGAGCAACTCACGTCGGCGATGCCAGCTTCAGCTGAATCTGTCTCTATCCACGCGCGGATTGGTCGCCACATGGATATGTCGACTGCGACCTCATTGTTCGCATTGATGGTTCAAGTTCCTGTGGCGGCTCTGATCCTCCCTATATCAGTTAACTTTTCCATGCCTGTCCACATCGTGCCAACTCTCCGTCATTTTACCACCCACATGGGCCCAAGCATCTTTGGCGAGGATGTTAAACCAACACTTGCACGGTTTCCCAAATCGATAACGCATCTTGATTTGAGCACGCTCTGGTTTGGCGAGCCAAACGCCATTGCTGAGCTCGTGCGTTTCATGCCACTGCAGCTCCTCAACTGGTGTTGCATGGTCCATGGATGAACGTGACGAGCTGGCTCAGGCGTGGCCGACCACGTTGCGTGAACCCCATCTCGAGGAGATTTTTGCGCCTCGCAACATGCCTTTGCTGCGCATCACGTCTCTTGGCGTCAGACTGTGGGATTTATTCAAGTCCCCAGGCGCCTACATGATCGAGGATCTGAACGACACGGCGCGCATCCCGTGGGTCGCAGCGCTGCCTATCACGATGCGCAAGCTGAATGTTAACGGGATCCCCGTGTCGAAAGGCATGGCCGCAAGCCTGCTTGATCGGATGATGACCCGGGCGCCCATGGCGGGGATGGTGCTGATCTTCAGGACAGAGACGGTCGCTGAGTCGATTCTCCCGGAGTTGAAAGCCAAGTTTGATATTTGGGAGAAGTTAAGTTTAGGGCATCTCAACGTTGGTCATCGACCTGCTGCAACCATTTTGTGACGGTGCTGAGCCGATCATTCGTGAAACATCGTCATGTCTCGTCGTTGCCGATAATACATCCATCTCCACTCGTCCGCCAAATACTTGGCCGGTGCCCAGGTCTGCAACTCGACGAAAATCGACATGATTTCATGATTTCAGTGATTGTGATGGTTGCGTGAAGCATGCCTTCAATAACGGGAAACAAAGTGAGGGCACCAAAGGCACGCTGCTATCATTCTGGACTGCAGCGAAATGCTACATACCAGTTGTCGAGAATGAGAATTCAGACAAACCGGCTGGTCTCAAGGCGGTTGCCAACAACTTAAGCTCCACTGCCAACAATCGTCTGGCCGAGCATGACCCAAGATGCCGTCCGCAACGAATAAAGAACTTACCACTCGAGTCCGGCCATTTGGAAAGCGGCTAGAGCCAGAAGTAGGCGAAGGATTCTCGCAAATGCTTGTTAATGTGACTCCTCCCCCCGCCGGATATTGCGTGTTGAGGTCTACCTACCGACTCGCGACTGGGCGCATAATCATTTGGCACCGCGGCTGCTCTTTCTCTCCGTCTCGCTCTCTCTCCTGAATCAACAACAACAGCACCAGCACGCGATCCCGGTTTGGACAAACAGCCGACCCACGCTCCCAACCTTCAAATCTCGCGCTGAGTTCTCTCAGCATGATCCCACCCAACGTGAGCATTATAGATGTTGCTGGCGTGAGCGTCAACGCTCAAACCGCTGGTTTCCGCCGTTGTCCGCCCGAATGAGGCGATACTGTCTGGCCTCCTGCCGAGCTGCGCGAAATGATTGCGCAGCGAGTGGCCTGTACACCCAAAACTGTCTGCACATCTGCCGCGTCGAAGCTTGTTCACAGCGCGCTCTTGCACAGATCGACCCGTCGTGGGAATGTCTGGTAGCCCGTGTGGTTCCACAGCTTCACGTCGACCTTGTGCTGGAACGCTCTTCAGTCACGGCCTCGACCTGGTGGATGGCCCTCTCTGCTGCTGATGTCGACGCCCAAGCCCATGGCAATGACGAAGAGTTGGATGATTTGGCGCTGCTGTGATATGACCTGCCTGTTGTCCCCATCCCGTCCGACCAGCTGACTCTTTGGCAGCAACTTGCCGTTGAGACGCATGAAACGTCTCCACCTGCCGGCTCAAAGCAGTTCCGTATTTTGGAGAATCACGACCTGAACGACTTGACGGCTTCGAACCAGACTTGGTTTGGTGCGCCACGAGGGTCTCCTTTTTGCGTACTGTCCGGAAACTGCCCGGGCATTTTGTCTTTCTTCCCGAATTTGATGACCATGAGATGAATTTAGTTGCTTCTCTCATTCCGTGTGCAGTCCAGCGCTTCCCAAACCTGATGGCGCTCGTCCTGATGGGTCCCAGCCGCCCCTGTGACTGCTACCCCATCGAGTTGCCTGCAGCGCGCTTGATTTCGATCCTAGAGTCCATCCCGTCTGAGAATTTCTCCAATTTGACCGCGCTTCGAGCCTTCCTTGGTGATAACAGTCTTTCGACTTGGCACCCACGTCCACACATCTCATGCGTCCTCAGCTGCATGATCTCTACCTCAGTACCATGATCATGAAGAATGGAACGTGTTGCGAGACGGACCTCCAGTCTCGCCAATTGTGTCGCCAATGCTCGAGACGCTGAGAATCGAGCCGCTCGTGGATGAACTCTTGCAGTACTGTGATGATTACGATGCCTCCCAGTTGCGCGAGACATCGTTTGACTTCAACATGATTCTCTGCGCCGGATCGCGGTCCCAGGGCTGCGTCCAGAGGCGTTTGCATCACTCACAGGACACCCTCGGCTTGATTCGGTCGACATCGACAGTGTTCATCTTTGGGAAGATGAAGAAGAGAATTGAAGACGCTCACGCTCACGCTCACTTATTCGGCGAATCGTGCCATCTGGCAGGCGATGTCATTGATGGACCGGCACGAATATCCCCCTCTTACAGAAAGAATCATTGTGCGTGTCGAGCGCGTTGATGATGTGGAAGCTGCTGTGTGTGACATCAAGGGCGGCATTGAATGGGCGGCCGAGCCGCTGGATGACACGGTACCGCAGTTGGTGACGATTGTGGTGGGTCAAAGTGTCGAGTCATGCTGCTTGATGTGCAACAAGTTTGAAGCACATGATCAACGAGTTGTGTGGGGTGAATGCGCAGGTCGTGTCGGGCCAACTTTGGCGTGCTCTGGTGACCACAGGCAGGCCTGGTATTTGGGCAAATAGCTCGTGCAGATGCTTTCATTCAACCCCTTTTTAACTGGTTTTTGACCTGGCCGAGTATACCGTTCGTAAAGCATAGTCGGTCTCTGATCCACAGTCCCCATTTTCACCCCGTTAACCCTCTATTTTCGGCCTTGGGCATTCGATGGCATGTTTTGGCAGAGCTTGATCTTTCGCTGTTGCCAGCGGGGGCATCAATGCGACCTGATTCGCTGTGCGACACTTTCCATGTTGACGTTGTGAGAAAAATGTGAAATGAGCTCAAGAGAAAGAAATCAAATACTCAAGACTCTTATTGATGGCATGAATAGAAACAAAAAGTCGTTCGATGATCCACTTCTCCTACCCACTGCACCATCCAATCAGCATCTTCGCGTTCCCGTTCCGCACATTTGATGGCAAAGAATCGCCGTGGGCTGATGAGCGAATCGCCCACAAACTGTTGCACTGCTGCGACAGGCCCACCCAGCATAAACGTAACCGTGTCAGGCTCCTGCACAAGCATAACCCACACGAGCGCTGCGCCGTCTCCATCTAGTGTCATCTCTGCTTGCCCGCTCGGACCTACAGAAAGCCACTGCTTCCCCGAACAAAGTCGAAACATGCCACTTGGGTGAGGTTCGAGGAACCACGATGTGCACTGGTCGCCAGGTTTGCTTGCACGAGGCATGGACGCTGCGTTCAAGCCATACGCTCCCGGGCACACCCATGGTTGTTTGCGAACGTTGGCAATATACACGGGGCGACTGGAGAATGGCACTGGTTCAACTCGGGTTGGCGAATGCAAGGTCGCAGGGTGAAATGGCACAACTTCGAACCGCATGGACTCCTCCGAGTATTCTTTGGCCATTTCCGGTAATAGCCAGCCAGGGAAATTGAGATGTGGAGTTCCAGCAACAAACGCCCATTGCGACGTCAAGAACGCGACCCCGCCATGTGATGGCAGCACAATCATGCAAAACTGCTCTTCACGCCGAAAAGCTTGTCGAGCGAGTTCAATACGCAACAACTTGCGAATCGGAGACAGGAGTCGCGAATTGGTCTTGATCCACATGCGAATCAATCGAGGGACCGAGGATTCGTCCTCCGACACGACAAGCCAAGATCCGGGTCTGTCAAACGACGCGATCGTCCAGCGTTCAGACGGGAATTTGCCACAACCGGGCGCCGCTGCTGGCTTTGACTGGTTCAAAGAATCGAGGATGGGCAACTTGGAGGTGTCTGACGCCAAATAAACACCCGACTTTGACTTGAGTCCGAGTAAAACGGGGAAAGTCATGACGCAGAGCGGATTAGACGCAAAAACATCGATCCAACCGGCTGACTTTGCGCCATTTGCTGTCGACGAGGGGTTGGTCATGGCCGTGTGCGCATTGTTGCTACCACCCTTGCCTTGCACTCCGTTTCCTTGAACATCAGCATCAGTGCTTTGAGTTATCAACGTCTCCATGGGAGTTGCCGTGGCCGTGACAAACGTTGCAGTTTGACTAGCCACCGTTGGCGCACCGGCTATTGGAGCAATCACCGACCGAGCAGCGACAGACTGCTCAGCAACTGTACTTGCATCAGGAGCGTGCCGTAGAATGTCGTAGACAGCTTGAACAAACACGCCAAGTTGCTGGTAGCAAAACGCATCTTGCACGGAATACATGTTGTGCAGCAGTGGCAAGTTGTTCATCGCAACATGGGAAACCACGAGCCGAGAGCCAAATGACTGTCCTCCCAGCCACGAATCAAACGCGGCAATCCGGCCCGACAAATCAAGATACTTTACCCCATTCTTGATCGCCGCGAGAGGAATGTACTGCGAGTGAACGACAATCACGCCCGTGCATGGCGGAAGTGCTGAAAGGTATTGGAGGTAGACGGCAAAGGAATCGAGCAAATCTGACCGCAAGGCACACGAGTGACTGCTGAGAATCGTTAACAAGGGCCAGAATAGTCCATAGGCGCAAACTATTCGTACCGGAATCACTAAAACGATTGCGTGCACACCAGCCACTTCTTGGACCTGGATCAATGTTTCAGCGAGCCGATTCGCGGCCCGTGGATTCGCGAGCATCGCCCCATCGATTCCAGGGGTATCAATAATTTCAAAGGCCATTTGAGGTGGCAGGACAGCGGTTCTGCCGGGCATCGGCTGCAGGGCCAGCAAGCAACTACCGCCAACTGGTTCAAACAGCTTGGTCATCGCACTGTTCTGATCTTGCCCGTCATTCGTCGTGGCAGCAATTTCCTGGACCAAGCGGTCAAGCTCCACTGGTGCACTATCAGTACGTGCGAGCCCAAATTGCAGGTCCGTTGGGTTGACACGGACACGGTGCAATTCTGCTTTTGTCGTGCACGGATTGATGGTGTCGCCCAACACCAACGGCGAGCCAACGGTTCGATGGTTGACAGCGCAATCAATGAGGAACTTGATGAGTTGAGTTTTGCCAGCTTGTGATGGGCCGAGCAAGACAAGTCCAGACTTGGCTAGCCTCGAAGTCGTAATCAGTCCTTTTGGCAGGGACAACATGCCACCAAACATCGCTCGCGTTGGTTCCAAGTCCTTCCAGTCACTTCAAGGCGCTTCAGGAGAGTCGAGTGGCAGCCATGCCGAAAATGAACGCACAACTCATTCTGAGAGAAAGCAGCTTCTCGTTCGGCCCGCTACCAGGTGCTTGTATTAGGTGTTGGTCGCCTGCATCTGAGATGCCAGATGTGGGCAACCTGTTCTCAGGCCGTCAAAGTGCCCCAGCAAGACTCAAACCGAGCAAGTCCCCAAGAACAGTGAGTTCTTGAGGAACGTTGGAAAGAGTTACAGCTCGTACTTCATGACTGTTCTTGGATGCAATATTGGCCATGTCGCAAGCGCAATGAAATAGGAGGCGCTGCGATTTGTCGCACTGGTTTGGGCCTGTGAACGCGTCATCAACGGAAGGAGTTGACCCAAGCGCAACACGCCGGCTGGCCACATGTTATACGAACCGGTATTTATTGGAAGAGCCGTTCAAATGGATAAGGCACAACATTACTTATTGGAAGGGCCCCTCAAATGGTTAAGGAAAGCACAACACTACGACCAAAGGCTGCCTCAGGATTATGCCCATGTTCTGGCCGATCACGCGAACGGCGTGATTCTCTCAACCGGTTTCGCCCACTCTCCTGGGAACGGCGGAGCAAAGGCGGCGACCGTGACCACGATCGCGGTGAAACTGTCACCGCGTCCTTGAATCGAGAAAGGCGGTTGTGCGCTTGTCAATCGTCAGACACACGTGAAGACTCAGAGACCGGGATCGTCGTGGTCATGGGGATCTCGACCTCGAACGCGAACGCGGTCGAGGTTGGTGGCCACGAATGGGATCCTCATTCAGTTGCACAATCGGCTCACCATCATCGTCCGTGTCTCGCTCACGCCCGCGCCGCTACTGATGACGCTCCTTGTCCCTCTTGGAGTGCTTGCGCGTGCAGTCAGGACACAGGCGCAGCTTGACGAGCGCCTATCTCGACAATAGTTTCAAGACCGTGTCAACACGACCAATCCATTCCTTGCTAAGAAAGGAAAACATCAATCCAGCGTACTTTTTCTCCCCTTGCTCGTTGTACCCAAACAGTACCTCCCACGACTTCAACCCGCTGCGCTCACAACACGCCAAATGCCCGCACTCCCACTGCCCTTTTCCGGCGACGACCTCGCGGTGCGTGCGCCACTGCAGCGCAACCTGGCCGGTCTTGCACCGCGATAAGTTGCCGAGACAGTACTCCTTGAAGAGCCGGTCGTAGTATGCCTTGGCAAGCTGCGCAGCCCATCAGTCACTACCATCGAGCGTCACGATTTGCGCGTAGGCGCTGGGTTTGCGCAGGAAGAAGGGCAACCGTAGTAATGTGCGTAATCGTGCATGTACAGCTGATGGCGGCGGTCCTGCGAGTTGGAATCATGATGGAGCCGTGGTGGTGGTGGAGGTTGGTTTCATCGTTGCAGGTGTGGTTCGCATCAGTGGTTGCGGTACGGGCAACGGACCGCGTCCATGGTAGGCGAGGCGCGCGAACGGGTCGACTGGAGCAGGTTGGGGCCGGTCAGGCGAGGGTGCGCGAGCTTTGTCGGTGCCGGCGCCGGCCGAGCGCGACGGCCGCCACGGCCAAGTCGTGTCTCACGCGCGTCCCGCACCAAGCAGGATGTCTTCACGTGCAAGTGACGTGGACTTCACGCCTTGTGAACCGCATCGCTTCCGTCTCGAACCGCACAGCCACGGCGAGGTTGCATCCGACCACCACGAGCACGACGATCTGTTCGCGATCCTGGTCAGCCCCGAAGACGCAGACCACTGTTCGGCACGCGCGACCTACATCCAGGACCGCCACGATCATCACCACCTGCAAGGACCAATTCTGGATCTCCAGCATGATCATGTCGACCAAGGCGCCTTTCGACTACGGCAAATGGGACACGATCGCGCACGAGAATGGCAACGACTCGGACAATGACGAGCCCAAGGCTGCGCCGCGCCCACGGCTCGCACCTGGCGGCGTCCCTTCCGTACGCCTGACGACGGTTCTGGGCGATCTCAAGAGCGGTTGGTACTATTTGCGTCCTTAGCTAGCCTTTTAGTTGGGGCCGAAATTGACCACCTGCGGGGAATAGAGAAAATCCGGTGGTGCCTCGACCAGTGGGGCAACGTCGCGTATGTTGAGGACGTGGTCCCCGTCGCGTTTGCGTGGTGGGGTGCCGCGACCGCTGCGGCCGCATCGCGCGACGTAGTGGACGAGACGCACCATTTGTCGATCGAGCTGCCGGTCGCTCATGTACGTACCCCGTCGTGCTCTCATGATCTCCGCCCAGCCCGCGACCGTTTCTCTGACAAGCTTCGCTCTCAGGAACTCCGCGATCCGTCCGCAACCTCGCAAGACCCGACCCTCTCACCCGTCGCGCGGCACCCGTACGCTTCGATCCCGACGACCCTCATCTTTGCGCGCTCCCTGCTCGCCCCGCGCGGGTCGCGCATCTACCCGTCCGACAACTCGACTGCACAAGCCATTCTAGCACGCAAAACGCACCTCGACAGTTCCCTCCTCCCGCTCGCGCAACGCGTCTACTGGATCGCGACCACCCAACGTGGCCGCTTCCCGCCCACTGCCGCATGAACAGCACTCGCGCCCGACGGCGCGAAGAACTCGCCGCACCAATCCGCCTCTAACGCGTCAATTTCGCGTCGGATCACGTCCGCGTCGCGCGGGCTCGTTGTGTGCATGACAACGCGCTCAAAGGCGACCCCCGCGGCTTTCAAGCCGGTCGGAAGCACGTCAAGAGCTGACGCGCCGGCGATAAAAACGGGAACCACGCCAGGTTGGTGCCGGGAAAGGTACAGGTCAGCGACGGAGTCGGCGCACTGCCGGTGGACTCGGGCACGTGGATTTGGACGCGCGGGATGGAGGAAAGCGGGTCAGCGGTCGCCCGGCCCACGGGGTACACGTCGATCGGGTTGGTGTCGGGTGTTTCGGACAGAACGCGTGTGACGGCAGTCGCGGCGCGCGCGGACGTGATGAGCAACGGCTGGACGGGGTCGCGCGCGAGAAACGTGCGGAAAGAGGTGATGCCGTCGGGGAGGTCATTCGAGTCGAGGATGCGGACATACGTGATGGAAGTATTGGAGGGCAGGGCGGATTGAAGTGCGGCCGTGTTCGGGTCGGTTCCGGACTCGGCGGGTACGCCGAACAGGACGACACAGAGCGCGTGGGCCGCGGGCGACGTGTCGAGTGCGCCGAGTTGCGCGTCGTGGTCGGGCATGGCGGGCGCGGGACGAGATCGGGTCGAAGATGATGCTCGAGCTCCGCGACACGCGTCTTGGTGCCAAAGAAACATGGCACCGTCGACCAAGAGTCCCCGCACTCCAATCATCACGCGCGCTATCACCTTCTTCACGGGCGCAAATCCCGTCCGCCTATCTTCTGCCGTTTCCACACCGCACGCGCGTGCACCTTGGCTGCGCGCACGACCACGTCGTGTCGCTCCTCTGGGTAGTCCCGCCGGCGCTCGACGAGCACGCGCGACACGAACAGCCGCTTGCCCGTCCGGAGAGCGTGTAGCGCCGACGCCTGCGCGGCCGACTGCCGAGCGGCGAGCGGGCTGTCGGCACGGTGCGACGCGGCAATATAGGAGGCTTCCTGGCACGCGAGGTGGACCGGATCGAGGCGTGGATGCGGCGGAGGTTGTTCGGTGGTCTCGGCGGTGGGGACCGTGGAGGAACGGGTGGACAGCGACGGCAGGGCGCGGGGCACGACGGTCGCGGCGGAGGATGGCGCCGAGACGGAGGTCTCAGTCGCAGAGGAGCTCGGCGTGGTCGTGGTCGTGGCGGTGGTCGTGATTGCAGGCATGGATGGGTGTGTTTTGAGACCAATCTGAGACAGAGAGGGAGAAAGGACGCACGACCGACCAGCCAAAAATCGGAGAAAAGCACAGCACTCATGTTTGAATCCATACCAACACAACCCAGCCCAACCCGTCTCTTCCTCGATTCCTACCCCTGCCACGAACCAACGCCCAACGCATGGTGCAGCACGGCCATGATCGTCCACTTGCGGTTATGCGCCTCGCGGAACACGACCGACTCGCGGCCATAGAACACGGCGTCGTCCACCTCGTCGTTCTTGCGCGGCAAGCAGTGCAGGAACCGCCAGTGCGCCTTGGGGCCCGCGGCATGAATCAAGTCGCGCGTGACCTTGAACCCCTTGAACGCCTTGCGCCGCGCCGCGGCCTCGGCCTCCTGGCCCATCGATACCCAGCAGTCGGTAAACACAAAGTCGGCGCCACGGACCGCGTCGATGGGCGAGTGCGTGACGACGGGCATGCGCGCGGCCTCGGCCACAATCGACGGCTTGGGCGTGTACCCGCGCGGGGCGGCAATCGTCGCGTTCAGACCAACCTTCGCGCAGGCCAGGACGAGCGAGTGGCAGACGTTGTTCCCGTCGCCGACCCACGCGACTTTCCGCCCGTGCAATTTGGTCGGATCGAACCGCGTATCCGGTACCGTCCAGTCGTCGGGCAACTGCGCGCCCGCACCCAAAATATCGTCGGCAACGACCGCCTCGTACATGGTCAACAGATCCGCGAGCGCCTGCGTCGGGTGGTAATCGTCGGAGAGGCCATTGATGACGGGAATACTCGCGTGCGTGCGCAGCGCCATCAAGTCTCGGTGAGCATCGACGCGCGCGAAAATCCCGTCAACCATGCCCGACAAGACGGCGGCCGTGTCGCGCACCGACTCGTTAGTGCCCATTTGAATGTCGGCCGAGGTCAGGAACAGCGCATGGCCGCCGAGCAATGCCATGGCGGTCTCGGCTGCGACGCGCGTGCGCGTCGACCGCTTGGAGAAGATCATGGCCAGCGACTTGCCCTTGAGCGACGGCTGCAAGGTCCCGGCGCGCGCCTGCTGCTTGAATTTGAGAGCGGTTGAGAGGACGGACGCCAGGTCGTTCGGGGTCATGTCTTGCAGCGAGAGCAGGTGCGAAGGGCCACGCCCGAGCCCAGACGATTCTTGCGCGCGCGAGGTGGAAAATGAGGCAGCATGGCGAGCGAACGCGATGGTCGCTGGGCGGTGAGCGTGCGGGGCATCGTTACGCGCGAGCGAGTCCA